>CAEFZX010016331.1:0-79371 GCA_903066825.1 Alfaro cultratus | reverse complement strand
ATAAATAGTATTATAAAATGAACAAAATATATATATAAATATATATATATATATATATATATATATATATATATATATATATATATATATATATATACACACACAAGCATTTGTAACATTTAGTCTACAGCACGGTTTATGCGCTGTGTGAAGCACAACAGGCATTTAATAAATATGTTGACGTACCCAACACTTAAAACCTATTAAACTATGAGAAATATGTTCCATTTAAAAGCTAAACACCAACACTATTCAGGTAGAATACAAAAAAAACATAGAATAAGAAGAAAAAAAGTAAAAATGCTCTGTGGATAACTTGCAGTTTTGATCACTGTTTTAGCCTCTCTGCCATGTTTCTCAATCAATTTTCTCAGTGAACTGTATTTTTGTCTTCAAGCTTTAGCATACATCTTTGTATGTACAATTATATTTTTTTATCCTGAAAATTGCTGAGTGAACAATAGTGTTTTGTTTATTTAGAAATCTAAGGTATTAGAGTCAAATAGTCAGGGAAGTTGAGGTGCATGTTCTCTGCCATGGATAGAGCTCTTCTTTTAGAAAAACTGGATCAAATTGCACCACAGCATTGTGATCAAAGATCAAATGTCATTTTTACATAAGTTTTCATGAAGTTTAAATGTTGACAGCTGAAGTGGACTAAAACAAGTTCCTCCCCCAATTCTCCTTTCATATAGTATTGCTATCCAACAAAGCAGTAATTTGAGTTGAGGTTGCGTTGCAACAACTTTCACATATTTAGAATGAATCAAATATATTATACAGGTTTGGCCACATAATTAGGTGACCAATTTCCATTTTCTGTTATAAAGAAGATTAACCTTTTTCAAACAGAACATATAAGATCTGAGGAATTCATGACTAGAAAAGCTTTTACATGGAAGACGGATCAGACATGATTACATGCCTCAATATACAATCTAGTTGAATGGGAGTCCAGAAAACCTGCTCTTCTTACCTTTGATATAAATATTACGCCTCAGCCACAGCGTTACGTCATCCCAGAGCTGTGCGCATTCGTTAATAAAAGCACTGGGGCTTTCAGAGCCGGAATCCATCTTAAAATCTGGGCTCCTTCATCAGGTCACGATGCAGACTAAACACTCGGAGTCGCAGCACTGCGTTCGCGAAGCAATGGCAGGAAATAAAACGCCCTGTGGTAAATGAGGTCTCCCTCCCTCTGGTCCTGTGCATTTCCTCCCTGCAGGCCGCCACTTCCTCACCCAAAAACAATCACGGTATTTTTGATTTGCTGCAGCGCTGACCTAACCAAAGTCTGACCAGAAAAAAACTCCACAATGCAACCTGATGCATTCCTTTTTCATCCCACAGCAGGATCACCCAGTGATATTCGGTGTGATTATTATATTTTCTTACTGTATATTCCTCTGCTGGTAATTACGAGCAAGGCATGAGAGCTCCTCTGCCATCTGTATTTGAACGTTTTGCAAAATAAAGAGCTGTACATTTTCTATGCTCTTTTTGAAGGTTTTTCCTCTTGGAGTGCACTAATGCCCCCCTCTGTGTACAACCTGACAATGACGACAATAGGTACTACATTAGGCGACATGAACATGTGATGGACATGAACTCACCTGTGAGAGAAGAGAGCGGAGAGTGGGGTCGCGGTAAACCCGACGACTGACCGCTTCCAATCAGGCTCTTTCTGTTGCTCGTGCGACAGCTGCAACAACCACAGAGACTCATTTTAAGGAAAAAATACATTAGAAATCATGTAAACAGTTGAATTAAGCTATAAATCCAGCATCTTTGGGGAAACTAAATAAATATTAATCAACTAATACCTATAAAAAGGTTTTTTTGACACCTTGGAGCTCAGTTGGAGTTTTACAGCTAATGAATACAGAGTTCAAAACGTTCTGACCTCCATGCTTAAAACTCCAGAGTTACATTTTTATCAGTTGAATAAAAGAGAAAAAACTGTTTAATATGCCACAAATAAAATAATAAAATGTTGGATTCTCACTGGAATAACACAGTCCTATCATATCATTTTAATGCACTTCATTTTAATATCAGGGAGCTAGATATAAAAAAAAACATTTCCACCAAAGAACTCTGAAATTTTGACATTAATCTAGAAATTTTCTAGAAAAAACTGTAGATTAATATCAGAAATTTGACTTTCCAAACATAGAAATCTCCTTTGTTTTCTAGAAGATTTGGTAGGTTTTTTTTTTGGCAGAAATTGGCTCCTTTTTCTATCCACAGTGGCATTAATTAATACGCCTTCATAAAGATCATCTGGTTTGGACTGAAGCGTTCACAAGCACCACTAGCTGTTTAAACCAGCTAAGGTGCTGATACTACCTCACGTGTTTGCAGGAGTACGAGGGTGAACAATGTTAGTTCAGCCAAATTGTCTCCATGCACTATGATTATTCACACAACTTATTTTGGGGTTTTTATTTTAGAAATAAGTTGTGTTTATCACGCTGCTAAAAAAGTGGCTTGTTACAGCAACTTTTACGTCTGTGTTGGGTTATTATTGTGTTATCTTTTGTGTACGATGGCTTCTTTGCAATGTCTTAGGATGCTTGACTCTTCATTACAAGCTGCAAAATGTCAACACACTTTTGTGATTTATATTCGCAGATGGGATGTGGATATAGTCAATGAGGCAGCCTGCTCTGGCTCATTGGTTAACTTTTATTTACTTACTTAGACTTCTGCCAGCCTCTATCTGTACTGCAACTGCACTGAGAAATGTTGACTTTTGTACAGTATGCTTTACATGCTTCTTTCTTTTACTCAAACTGAATTGAAGGAGGAATTGTTCAACCCTCTCTCTTATCCTTGAAGTAGCTACAGAAAACTGAAGTCATGACATTAAGTGCTTTTACCTCCAAACTAAATGTTCTTGAGGATAACTAAATAATGAGCATAGCTTGATGTTTCCCTCAAAATGTGTAACATTTACATGTTATATTTGTTGCTGCCTATTGCTGAAGCTTCCCTTAAAAAGGAGGATTTAGATCTCAACTGGATTTGATCTTGGGTAAATAATAAAAAAATATACAATTATACAAAATTGAATAAAAGTGTGGGAGGCTCAAACAAATAAATAAGCAGATGATGGAAGTTCGTTTACAGAACGTGTTCAGAACTGGCTCTTGTTGCAACCTGATGGAAAATCCCTACATATGATCAAATTTACTAAAATGTTTTAAAGGCTGGATTAACTGTTGATATTTGAAAAGCTCCTTTCAAAATAAAGCTTTGTGTTTTATGATGAGATCGTAAGTTTAATTTCAGGAATATTATCCAAGGACTAGTATGATTGGGAAGCAGATTCATTCTCCACTTCTAACTTTAAATTTCACTTAATTGAGTTAAATTTGCTTCATGGTAATGAATCCTTCTGCATTCCCATCCTATAGAAAATGGGGGATATTGTCTATTAATATTATTAGCTTGCTTTTGAGTTCTTTCTAATAAAAAACAACATATGGCTGTGCAATATTAAGTTCAATAACCTTGATTTCATTGTATCAAATTCCTAAATGCAAAAAAATAAATAAAAATGTCCCAATTCGAACACATAGAATTTCTTTTAATGGTTATTTAAAAGCAAAATGAAAACCCATTATGCTCCTCAAGTAACCAGAGATAAAAAGAAAAAAAAATGTACCACAGAAATAAAACAAGTGACACAACATTTGGGTTTATTCCCCACAAACCAAAATAAACAAATAAGAAAAAAAGAGAAGAAGACATGTGCAGAGCATTCCTACTTTTATATTTACTGGTCATGCTATTCCAGGACAGTGACTCACAGGGAGCCACAACGTGACTCATAAATGAAACCCACTTTTTAACCTTGACAGAAAAAAAAGAGAATTACTTCAATGTAAAAGTGGTTTCTGGTTAGCATGACGGTTCCCGGTTTCAGATTAGAGACGGACAGCAGAACTACAACGACCATGAAGAGCATGCATTCACGTCAAGGTCATGATGTGCTGTTACATAAGCCCCTCGGAGACCTAAACCATCTTCAGCAGAGTTCACTAAAATGCTATTCAATAAAAATCTGCATGCTACAAATCCCCCATTAAATCTGCTTGGTATTTTACCAGGGGCTAAAAATGACGATTTATGTATTTTTCATAAAGAGCAAAAAAAAAAGAAAAGGAAAAGAAAATACAGATCTAAGCAGCAGATTCACCATTAAATACAATTATAGAAACACAAGAATCATTTATGTTGCAGAGGAAGGGACGAAGGGACGAACAGCAGTCAGTCAGTCAGTGGTGCAGGCCTCCTGCCTGTGTGCTGCAGCGGTGATCAAAAACAATCTAATTCGCAGAGGCTACTGCAAAGACGCTCAAACACATGAGCTGGCAGTCCTCATGTCTCTGTTGACAGTGCTGCAGAGCAGGTCCAACAGGTACAGGCACTGCAGAGCATCAATGTCAGTCAGGAGACACGAAGATGGCGTCACACTTTCAAATGACGTCCTGCTTTCTCAGGATTTTCGAGGAAAACAGTCACAGTACTAAGATTAGAGCTGCAGCCAATGTTTATTTTAGTGACTGAGTAGTCTATCAATTATTTTGATGATTAATCGAGCGGTCGGATAAAAAAAAAAGAAAAAAAAAAGAAGGGGGCATGTTCTGCAGGTTTTTCATTTAACCACTTAAAATCTATTTTGTAAAATATTAAAAATACATTTTAAAATTAATTCTTTTCAGGCCTTTCTGCTTGATGTGGCATTAATACAACATAGGTTTGATCTGTTGACTATTTTTTGATTAACCAATCAATAATTGAACAGCAAAAGTTATCAATTACAAGTACTTTCTTAATTTGAACCAGGTAAAGCAAAAAAGTTGCTAGAACTTGAGTTCCATGTAGAACATATTTACAGTCAAAGAAAAAGGTTTTTTTTTTTTTATCTTAAATGCAAAATACATGTATAAGGTGAGAGTTCTTCTAAATGTGGGGTTTTTATGGCTATTATAAAGAATTTATGTTGTCAATTAGAATATTATTTTAGTCTTAAAGCGGAATAATGTCATGCTTTTTCACATTCACACTATTTTTGTAAAAGCAAAGTTCTGAATAAGACGTGATTTTTGAACCAATGGGATTAAGAGGGAAAAATAACTCGGGTTAATTTAGTTACAACCAAAAACCTGAAGGTTGGCAATGCATTTATTTTAAGCCTGTTGTTCTCTGATATACTAACATAAATGCAGTGAAACATCGGGCCTTCAAAAATCAATTATTTGTAATATAAAGTCTGGTCTTCTCAGTAAAGATCCAGCTGTTCTGTGAAGGTTTTAGAGGTTCGTTAGAGAAAATTTGAGGGGCAAAAAGCACCATGATGACTGAGATGGATACAGAAAAAATGTCAGGGAAGAAGTTGTATAGAAGTTCAAAGCAGGGATATGTGATAAAACATTAATCCAAACTCACAGATTAATGTTTAATCAATCGTTTGAAAATGGAAACAGTGAGATATTACCAAGACATGATCAGAGGATGAGCAGCAGAGATGTGCAGCTCAGGTGGGCCAACGGCTGGCCGGGCATCTACTGGTCAAGCAAGCCAGAAGGAATGGTATTGAGGCTGCTTTGATCAAATTTGAACTTTTTTCTGATTTACATGAAAAAAATTTAATTCAAGTCAATTCAAATGTGGGCAAAACTTTCAGATTTTCATCTGTAAAAAGCTTTGAAAATAGTTTTTATTTTCCCACTTCAGGATTAAGAATTTCTTGTTAGATGATCAATTATGTCCATCAAATCCATCAACTATAAAAATCATCATAAGTAGCTGCTTGTCAGGGTAAAAAGTCAAGCCATGTTCCTGAACATTTTCATTTGAGCAAGTGATGCATTTTAACGTGGGCTATGGAAACAGCATAAATCTTTATCACGACAGAGTGAGTGGATCGTCCATATGTGTTCAAAAATGATCAAATATGATGAGATATGTTCATAAGCTCTCATCGTGGATTAATGCTACACCACTGCTTCCTAATCAAGCTTTCATTTCTTCACCCACTATCATCTCAGCATAGGAAGCGCCCCCCACTGTTATTACTGAAGCTCAGTACGTCATGAGTGTTCACTAGACTGGCTGCTACTGGATTACTTTATGAAAAAAAAAAAAAAAAAAAAGAGGGTGTGATGGCATTCAAGTCGTCTTCCTTACATCTGATTCTTGGTAGCCGAGATTTAGCAGCATTACCTCTGCAGATAAACGGGGATAATCGTGTTGGTTTAGTGAAGCTTTAAGGGCTGGAGGATGATGGAGAGAAAGTAGGCCAGTGTTTCTGGAGACATGTTAACTGATGTGAACACTCAACTTCATTAAAAATCTTTGTTTCACTCCAAAAGACTCTTTATTCAGTGACTAAAAATACCTTCTGAGAGTCTTTATGACAGCTACTTTCTGAACCAAATCAGTTTATTTTTACCTAGCGTCCACAAAGTAATCTGAATCTGTCAGGACCAATTTCTTAGACGTCGGCCCGGCTGCATATTCGGGCCGCAAGAAGCGGCAAAAATAGATCAAACTCTTAATTCCCAAAGCTCTGCATTCAGATTGCCGACATCCGTAGCCTGACCCGTGTCAACAAGAAGCCAGGATTAATGTTTTTCAGTTCTGTGAGTGGAGCGCTGTCGTCACAGCTGTCAGGTGAGCTGCCACCGTGGGGTGAAAAGAATTGCTGCGATGAGCTGACAAACCTAGATTCAAAGTCAAACATATGACACATGCAGATCTATTAATAGAATTAAAAAAAAAACAGATGAAAGGTCCAGCGATTAAAGCACAGCAACACTTTTGTTTTCCTCGAGCTGCAATCAGATGGCTATGCTCTTGTTCTTGTGAGAATTTATTTATTATTTTTATACGCCTACGTTGATTAAAGAATGCTACTTACTTCCTATTTATTTAGACTAAACAAAGATAGAGCTCGACGTAAAATTAAAAGTTAAAAATTGGTTAAAAACTCTGTCATGTTATAGTCGTATTTCATATATGTGATATTAAACAACATGTACAGTCACGCATCATCGACAGACTTGGATTATCGTTTTCAGCTGAGAAAAAAAAATACTACCCAAAAATGGTCAGTATTTCATTTTAAGCTGTTCTGCAGCAAAATAAAGAGGTCAGGATAGGGATTAAAAACAAATATGATTATATAGACTTCCACCAATACTGTGGTCCTGTAATATACAGCTAACAGAGATCAAGGGGCTTAGCTGGTGAAGTATGAAGTTTCAGCTAAGTTTATTTTCCAGAAAAAGTGTAATTCTTTAAGCTGCAACATCAAAAACGGTTCACAAGACAAGTCCAAGTCCACCGTCTTCAATAAAAATCTGACATTTTCTCACAGGCAAACTCTGAGTCAACTATTTCAGTTGTGAATGCAAACTGTGACTTCCATAAACACACACAAGATCAGCATCTTCATTTTCCCACACTTATTTAACTTGGATGGTACATAAGAAAGTACACATCCTGTGTGAGAAAAGCGTGTCACAACGACAAACATTCAATTGCCATTTGGCTCACAAAGCAAATAATACTCAACAGGCAAGAAGAAAACACCCATCTTCTACTTCATCATGCTTACAGTTTAATGACTAATCTGTATGTTCAGCTAAAAAATTTACATAGGTGACACAATGGCGCTGAAAGGTGCAGCAGCTTAATTTCGAACGATACCTCTGGGATCGACGCAGACGGGATCCGCTGAAGAAATGTGGCATGTTAAAGTTGGACAGCACCGTCCACGGACTGGAGTCGGACATCGTGTCCGCGTCATGCCACAGGGGGAGATGCAAAGGGGGCTTCTGAGGTCCTGATGAGAAGCGATGGCTGCCGGGGTTTAGGAGGTTATGACCCCCGGAGCACTGCTGGCAAGGTCCAAACTTCCTCTGCAGGGACACATCTGCAGCCAGCTGCGGCATAAACGCTACCGTCACGTTGTCCTCAAACAACAAAAGAAAAAAAAAAAAAAAAAAAAGTAATCCGGGGACCGGATCAAAGGAAGGCACAGAGAGTGTGATCCAGGTCAGGTGTTGACAACCTCCGCTGCGGCGGGGACACGACACCCAACACCGGCCGACTCGACCAGTCTCACGGCAGCTGTTCTGCAGCACGCCAAACGCTCGTCCTGCTCCCTTCGCTCAACATGCTTCATATCATGTAACAGGCGTATACCACTTCACATCCTGGGGAACGGAGGGGGGGAGGGAGGAGGACTGCATCACCAACACACGCTGCCACGCTCTTGCTGCTTTCAAAGATTACACGGGTCCGGCGGGTCAGCGTTTCCAGCAGCAGGTGTGTAAAAATTGTGCGATTTTTTTCAACTGCTGAAAAAATAAAAAAATTAAAAAATAAATCTTCGACCGCTCCTTCCACAGAGAGTTATGGCTCGTTTATTTGACGAGAGCCTCGCCTTAACTAAATCACCTTTGTCCCGTGACTCATTTCCTGTTTGACTTTTAAAAACTACAGAGTGACTTAAAGATGAAAAGACAGATGTAGATTTGTTTAAAAAAAGAAAACGTCTCAATACATAAAAACTATTAAGAATATTATAGTCCAAACTGTTTTGTAAGTTTGTCTGCTATGTTAAACAAAAAGTGAGGATTAATTTTAACAATATTTGATTAGGAGATTGACTGCTGAATTAATAATCAACATTTAATTTCTGCTTTGAATTTGGTTGAGCGACTGATCTTTGCGGCTATGGCAACCAGAGGTCGATTTTAAATCAGAATAAATTTTACTCTCAGAATCACTCTTTATAAATAATTTGTAAGAACTTATCAAAAACATTAATGATAAACATAAAACATTATTTAATTGACAGAAAATTGCACAAATCAATCCCTCATTTATTTGCTTAATTTAATGCAATTCTGCTGCTTGATTTAAAAAAAAAAAAAAGAAAAAAAAAGAGATAAAATTAGTAAATATTGCAATGTGATAAATAACCGAATCAGTGAAGTGTGTTAATGTTTTTGGATGTCATTGGACTTACATTTTCATCCTAACTAAGAGATGATTTCTGCTCTTTTGACATTAAAACTTAAACTTAGAGGTTAAGTATTGGTTTTTAAAGGATGCTAAGTTGATTGAAACATCCAGAGCTTTTAACAAGTTTTATAGCAGGAGGACAATATTTGAATGGAGCAAAGTAAGATAAAACATCTGCAGCCAGGTGCTTGGAAATGCTTATATTTCTAGACAGTTCATGTTTTTATGTTGTCAGGCTTGTTAACTTATATTACAGCAGTAGAGGACAGTAAAATGATGTGCACAGTAGGACTGGAGGACACTCAGGTTGTTGTAGATGACTCTAATCACTTGCCAAGTGCTCTGCCAGGAAGGGAAAACCGCTGAGCGAGACAGGCAGAGCAAAACTGACAAAGAAAAACACACCAGTATGACTGGGACATAACCACTGGTCCCACTTCCCTGTGCCTCTCCTCTGTAATAAAGTGTCATCAGAGGTCGCTTTCGACAGAGAAAAAGCCGGAGTTTGCGAGCGCGTTCTCTCCGAGAGGGTGGGCCGGTCTCCCTGCAGGCTGCTGTGACAGCCTTCACTCTAATTATGGCTCTGCTCCGTTTTGCTGCTCCACATAAGAAATGACAGTTCAGACGGTTCAAAGTCAAACCTGCACACAGCGGCACGAGAGTCGTGGAGCGAAAAACTCATTCAAACAAACAAAACGTCCGTTTACTTTTTTAACACACCAAGAGTCTGTTAACGTCTGACAAATGAGTTTAGAGCGCTTCCTTTCCCATGAGCGAGTGTTTACAATTGTGCTTTGTTAACGTTTATTGGTGCCAACTTTAAGTTTGACTTTCCTTGCTTTGATTGTTAAGACTCAAGGCGTTTCTTTTTTTCTTTTGTTGCAGCCAAATGTTGGAGACAACGAGAATTATGTGATCATAAACATAAAAAAGCAGGACAGACTCAAATGATGCTACATTAAGAAAAACACTGAATCAAAAGACACAATAATAATCTATTTTCATATTGTGGTGCAAAGTTTACAGTTGGGTTGAAGTTTGGGTGTTTCAATATGATGAGTTTTCTTTTTTAAACAGACATAACATTATAGGACTGGGCTTGTCACAGTAACACATTTTACTGGATGATCAATTTTCCCAAATATTGTAGTTTTGAGACCATTTCTTAGTAATACCATGGTAATTGCACAATAACGTAAGAACACATTCTCAAAGATCAATAAACTTAAAATTCTAACATTTAAAACTGGAATAGGAAGATATTTTAAAATATCCATAACAGACCAGCAAACGAACAGAAGCAACAAATAAAATGAATTATGAAGAATCTGTAAAGAAAAATGTCCTACAAAAAATAAGCTGGTTGAGACCAAAGCACCAGACTGAAGACTTTAGTCACCCAGCTTTTGATAGAAAAGGAGAAAAGAGGAAAACTATAAGTGATGTAAGTGGAAACAGAGCTTGTTTTAATTTATCATGCGAATAACTGATTTATGTTTATTGTCCTACATAGGAGTGGAAATCTTTCCTAACTTCCCGCTATGATGCGATTAAAACATGCAGTTTGTTGTGTTTCCAAATATTTTCCTTTAGTTGTACACAGCCTGCGTACAACGTGTCGCTTGTCCAAGTTATTTTTGCTTTAATACAGAGGGTGAATGATGTGACCTTGTGTTTATCATAAGCTGTCCCTCTGCTGTGCTTACGCACTTCTGAGTTACCCATTTCACATCAGGAAATTCTATATATATTGAAAAATAAATAATGAAGCATCTCGTCGCTCAGAGAACACAGCATAGAATTAGACTGAATAGATCTGCTCTTATGGATCGGGCACATTGTCACCAATGCCAAATATAGAATTATTTTCAGTATTGGGACCAGCACATTTATTGAATCAGTGCTTCTCTCCTGAGCATATTACCATGGTAATATGCATAAAGGACCTCTGCACCGAGGTCCTTTATGTTTGCTTTCTACTAACAATGATATTCTGCAAACATTGCCACCCTAACCTAACAACACATATGCAACAACTCTGGTTTACAATTATTAGACAAAACAGGAAGTAATTTATTGAACACCTGCTTTGGAACGTATGACCTGCTCTGGTTCACCAATGAAACTATTATTTTCTCTCAGTGCAAAGCTTATGTTAAATTGGGCTTTTTATTATAGGATGACATTCAATATTTGCACTGGTGTATTAGATGAAATCAAATCTTGCATTTGATCACACAGGAAGCTCTGCATTTAGAAAAAAAAAAAAAACAGAAGAAGAAAAACCAGCACAATGCTGTTGTATGCAGCTGACTCATTTTACCGCCTGCTTCACTTGACTGTCTGTGAAAGCTGCACAGTACAAGAGGAGAACAAGAGAGAGTTGGGTGGGTGTTTCATTCTATTCATTGATGCTGCAAATTCTCAAAAACAAGCAAGTCTTTTGAATGAGATGGAGAGAGAGAGAAAAAGACCCAAACATGCTGCAACTTTCATTTCAAATATTTAACCGTCAGCAAATCTTTAGCATCAAATGACATGAACTTGAAATATCACATAGAGATTTGTAGCAAAAGGAGCAAGTTCAAGCACAGAATATTTTCCCAAGTGGCAATAAGAAGAGAGGGAAAGATGCTCAACAAAAATCCAATCATTTTGGGCGGGGGGAGTTTCCATTACTGGTCTGATGGTTTCCAAAACTAGCAAAGACACTGACTCAACCTGAACAGGAATATCTGAACTCCATCTAATTAATTTAATTGTACTCAAGAAAGGTTCTTGAAATCATTGATGGAGAAAACAAAGGATGGGGATTAGAAATGCACCAACTGCAGTTTTCTTTTTTTTTTTTTTTTCCCCACCAGGGGGCTTTTTGTGGGCTCTATTGTCCCTTCTTTTGACAGTAGGCTGACAGGAATGGGGTAAGGAGAGGGGGGAAGACATGCGGCAAATGCAGCCGGGTCCGGGAGTCGAACCCGCGACGGCCGCGTCGAGGACTCAAGGCCTCCAAATGTGGGTCGCGCTAACCCCTACGCCACCACGACACGCCCCCGACTGCAGTTTTCTAATCGATCACAGATATTTTAAAGCCTGACCTGCTGATCCAGATTGGCTAATGTTCACACCTTTGCAGAGGCAGATAAGATGAGTTTCACATGCAAGTATCAACCGATCGTAGATCACCCACAATTCAAGAAATCTGCTTCTATTTATCAGAGCACCACTCATATTTTTCTCTAAATATTGGTCAAATAGAAACGCCATGTTACGTATAATCTTGTCTTTTGAGCTAAATATATAATTTCATCCAAAAATAAACAGGATTTGTGACACCGGTAAGACAGTATGAACTGCTGATTGTTTTTATTCATTTTGTTAAAGTTTGACTGAAATTATAAAAAAGAATATTTAAATATAGCTTCCTTGCAAAACCGATTCAACCCCAAAAAAACTCTGTACTCTTCATGTCCAAGAGTACATATTGCGTTTTAGTCTAGAAAACCTGTAGATCCATATTACAAGAGAAAGAAATACATAAGACACAAGGTCAGATACCACTAACAAACTAGTCCATAACTAAGTGGTAAATGTACACAGTTAGCCATCAGTAGCTTCCATCATTTGCAGGACTTTTTATTCCAAAATAAATCAGTCCAGGATTGGTAAGGATTGAAACCGTTCTTCACTTTAATGCCCCAAATCCTACTTAGCACATGAAAGAGGAGCAAAACGTCAGAACCGAATGGGGAATGATGAGGGTAGGCGGTGGGTTGGTGTCCTTATCAACATTACATAAGCTCCTTGTCCTCTTACAGCATTTTAATGGCGGTTGATGGTTTAGAGGGCAAACTGAAGATTCTGCTTCACGTTTTTAAAATATGAAAATTGGCAAAAAAAACAAACAATAAAAAAAAACACAAGACATCCACAGCTGAACGACTGTTGCTTACCTCCAGAAATGAAAGGCGTGCAATGGGCTGCACGGACTGCAGGGGCTAGTGGGAGTGGGGCTCAAGCTTCGGGGAGTGAGGCTGTAAGTTAAATGGAGTGTAGTGAATAGTTGTCCTTTATCACATACAGGACAGTCAGACCGGCACAAACAGCCGCTGCGCAGCTCTGACACGAGCCAAAATGAAGACGGCAGTATCACCAAGAGTAAACGATCCCTGTCAGACCAATCTAATTGTGTTTGAGGAGCAGGTTCCCGAGGCATTCGTCTGGTTTCTGCAGTGTTTGGTTGACATTGAGCCTGTAGGCTGTGCCAGACTAAAATGACAGGAGGTAATAAAAAAGGCGAAAGGTCATAAAAAGGAGTTGGAAATTTACCAAAGGTTGATGAGGAGGTTGCAAACAGAGTTCTTCCTGCTTCTGCAATCACAAGAAAAGCTTTTACTTTTACCGTGTGAGGTCATATGTTTAATCTCTGCTTCGGCTGGACTGCCAGCAGCACTGCAGAGCATTAGGTCACGCAAAGGTGAGTTACTTTTACTGCAGTGGCTTCCATTCATCAAACAGTAAAATGAGGAAAGAACCCAAAGCAAGCCAGAAAAATAAGCTAACAAACAGCAATATGATAGTAAACGAGTTAATTTAGAGAATAATTTGAGAATTTTTATATTGATTTTAGTGCGATGCTAACGAGAAAGGAGGAAATCTAAGCGTGTCAGACCTCTCATTGTCAGTGATTTTATTGAACGCGGTGACATGTTACACCAACATGCCAGGCATTATCCTGTATGTTTACCTTGAGTCAACAGAACATCATCTTGCTTGAGCAGTCAACATAAATAAAAAAATAGTCCCCTTACAAGTGCAGTTTTTCCATTTCTTTTAAAAGACATAATGTTTAAAAATGACTCACAACTGGAGGACAATTTTAAAATATTACTGTTACAGATCCACCGAGAAATTAGCTGATGATCGGAATAAGGGGATTTTCAGCTTGATTTGCTCCAAGTGATGATCAGAAATTAAAAAGAAAATAAAGTTAGACTGTCACAGAGTATCTAAGCACTATCAAACTGTGCATTCAGCAACACTCTTCCGTGTAGATGTTGTTAGCAAAAGAAGAAACTCAAAATTTGCCAGTTTTGGCATTAGTAAAGTGTTTAAAATAAAGTCAGAGGAGGCGCAGAAATGCGAGATACCTTGTAAATGAAAATTATTTTCTCTGACATGCTGAGACATTTCTGTGCTGCATTCAGGCTGCAACAGACCAAGAGAAAATGCAGCATTCAGTGGATACCAGGAAGGTATTACAGAAATGATCTTTTTAAAAATCATCTAAAGTTTCAACTTTAATCCATCCTGGAACATGTTGGATTTGGGAAAGTCGGAAGCTTACTGGCAATGTAACAATGTACATTATCTAGGGGAAAACAAGAGAAGACTGCTCTTTTAGTAATGCTAACCATGCTAATGGCAATATAAAAGACTAATGAGAATATAAAATAACTGTAATTCTTTGGTCCCCATCTTAATTTGGTGTCACTAGGTCTGACATTGACTGTGCTCTAAACCTAAATAAAATTAAAATCACTACAACAGGAAAGCTAGAATTAATATTTGTGTTGTTCTTGTTAGATCCTATATTAGCTCTTCAAGAATAATTCAAATAAATTAAATGCCATCAGTTGGTTAAAGCTTAAAAACATGGAGATGAGAAATTGATCCCAAGGCAGATGATAAGTGTCAGAAAATGAATACTGTTGGGTTTGGTCTCTCAGTATGGTTTGTTGACAAAAAAAATCAAATACTACCATGGCAACACCACAATAAATTAATAAAAGAACGATGTACAGTGAGCACAATTTCCTTAGACGCAAAGGTAAGAATGTGTTTGCCAGTTCTCATTGACTATAGGAAAAAGAAGTGAGTTGGAGCATTTTGTTTAATGATTGAGTTACTTTAGTATTGGCCCAAAAATCTGCATAGAAATAACGTCATTCAGCAATCCAATTGGCTCAGCTGCAAAATTCAAACCCTTAAGTACGGAGAACCATGACAAATGCCTCGGTGACCCAAATAAAACATGTATTGAATCGTGCAAAATGGCACAGTCTGTGATAAAGCTGCCAATGTGAACAGTCTTCAGTAATTCCCTGCTTCGCACCTTATTGATCACATCCAGGCATGTTTTTTTTCCCCCCCTAACATGTGCGTTATTTTGTCATCACTCACGCCTGCGAATTAAGCCACTCCTTTATGTTATTTTGTCCACAAAACACAAGCATGAAAACCTCAAACTGCAGAAACACGCATGCAGATTCAGATACGCAGGCAGGCTGCTGTTGCCTAGGTGGGGAGGATTTGACATTAGACTTCCTGCTGCAGATGCTGCTGCTCCTGCTAATGCTAACACAGCCTAGAGCAGAAGGCAACAGTGAAAAGACAGCAACAAATCTGACACAGAGACACATGAAGCCACACGAGGAGTCGCCTTGAATAAGAGGAAAGAAAATACTCACTCCAGCGTCAGCCCAGGAATTCTCAGTCTCTCCCGCTGGGCTTTCATGGCTGAACTGTGCTCGTTTGCTCTATTGTGGTCATGATATGAATTCACGCTGTCTGCCTGCTGCCAGCTCCCACTACCCACCCCCCCACTGCACCGACAAAGAGACAAACCCAGCCACCACAGTGCAATGAGACCGATTGGTTTCCTCTCCCCCCAAGAAGAAGGGAGGGGGGACTACAATCCTTGTTTTGGTCTTTCCATGTTCCACCTTGAAGCTGTCAAATGAGATCCTCATATGGCAGAGAAAGGCATGGAGGCAGGACAATACCCCTTCTCCCCTCCCCTAATACACGCCCCCTGCTCCTTAATACCACTGACCCCCCATCTGCCCCCACCAGCTGGTGGCAGAAATTTATGCAATAGTGCTGCTACGTGCAGTCACCTTGACAGCCACTAACATGAGGCGCGCAGTGCACAACACAATCTAGCCACAACCACAGGGATGATGTCATCTCCGACAGAGACAACACGGCGCACCGCTAACAAGCCAACATCCGCATGAGGAGCGAGGGGGACAGGCTATGGCACAAACAAAAACAAACTTGGGAAAAACTAAAACAAAAAGGTAAAAAATTATATTTATGAGTGTGTACATTGTGATATTTCAAAACTCTTAATGTCCTATATCAGTTCAGATTTCTTCAGTTGGATAGTTTTACCTAAACAGTAAATAGATGAACAAACATGACTTGGTAGCTGTTCTGTTAGACGTGCATAAATAACAGAAATCTTTCTTTAATAGTAGAAAGTTAAACAAAATGGAATATTCAGAGTTTTGATGGTTTTGTTACTGGAGTTGACGGATTTTGGAATATCAAATGTCACCTAATAAAATTAACTAATAAGTAAAAATACAGGTATGTGTCAAAGGAAAACTACACACTTTATTTAAAATTAACTTAATTAACAAATGTGTACCTTAATGAGGCACGAATTTTGATGTGCAACGATGGCACTTGACAAAATGTAACGATTCCTGGTTTATAGTGTTGTGTTTTTAAGACTTTGTATTTTTATGATGCATAGCACTTTGACTTGCCTTGTTGCTGAAATGTGCTACAGAAAAACTTGATTGAAGAAGTAAAGCTATTAAAAAAAACTATAAAAAAACTAATATTAAAACCTAAATAATCTGTGGGGGGAAAAAAACCTAAGAGATTTTTTAAATAGAGCTTTTTACAGATTGCAATAAACATACAGTAGCAAAGTAGAATATTAAACCAAAAATAATGGAATAAATTAACTTAAGCAGGAACAAAACATTTCTAAGAGCAGCAGCACTGTAATCTGGGACTTCTCTACCCGACCAACTCGGCAAACGCCTCAGAAATCTGGATCTGTAGAATCAAAACATGCATATTCACAGTTACATGTAATGAGTGATTTGGAACGAGTTTTTTTTATATTGGAAAAACCATGACATACATGCAGAAGGTTAAAGTGAGATGTTCATAAACCAATGTCAGTGATTTTAAAAATCAACCTTTTTGACCTATTGTTGCAAAGCAGCAACAGGAACATTAAGACCCAAATAGGTTAAATTGCATCAATGACTCAGAGGCAGATGAGCATGCTGGCATATGAGATGCTGAATGACAGCAGGAGGAGATTGTTATAGACATATTTCTCCCTTGTGTCCAGTTTATTATTAGTAATTTCCAGAAAGTGTATCAGAAAGCTGAGGTAAAGATAATGCAGTAATGGGAAAGAAACTTAACCTGAAGAAGAACTTTGACCTTCTGACTTTTCAACTGTATAAAAGACAACAAGCTGTAAACAGTAACCAGAGCATAAGATTGCTTAAGAACTAAATATTCAGTTCCGTAGTACAAGTTCAAAGTTTTATTATCCCCGTTTGCTGTTCAAAATTATTGAAATTTAACCGCCACACATCCAATTATAGGATGGAAAACTAAAACTATGAATTAATGCAAGACTTTTACCAACACAACACTAGGTTGTCAGTTCAGTTCATATTCCATCGAATGTAAACTTGGACGTGTTATGGTGTTTTCACGCCTAATAGACTGGTAGACTTAGTTCAATTGCAACATTTGTCACATTTTCAGCTGGTGCCGTTTGCTTCCATATGAAACTAACAAAACCCTTTGAAAAACCTTTTCACCTGTGGGGGGCGCTGCACTAAGAAATATGAGGTAACATGAAAACCTATGAGAAAGAACAACTTCCTTCTTCACAAAATGGAAACGAAAATGGAGTGGCGTAGATTTTAGCGATTGTAAAACATGTCTGTTGTCTTTGGCAGAAGACCATGATTCAAGTCAGACGTGAGATTAAAGCTCTTATATAATCTATAGCTTGTTTCCTGCTTTTGGTGCGGTCTCTTGTCCGCTTGCATTTGCATTTGAAGCTCAACAGAGGTCACATTTTTGGAACAAATCCAGGTTCAATTAAAGTGGACTAAACAGGGCTGGTGCGAACGGACCTTCAGAATCTGGAAAATTAGCCCAAACTTTTCATAGTGCAAGAATTCTGAGAACTTAAATCCCCTGAGCTGTTGATCATCTCTTCCAGGTTATATCACTGATAAAATAATACCGGACCAGACCTCTTACAGTCTGAAAGTCCGGCAGCTATATTCTGCCCCTGCCTTTGTCTATGACAGATGCTTCCTGTGTCACAGCAATTTCAAAAGTCCAAAAGAAACAAACAGATTAATCCTCAACAAACCAAGGAAGTTAATGATGCCATCAGATATCTTAAGTTTTTAGTCTTCAGTTGGCGAGTGTGTTTGATTTATTGTGCAGCTGTACTGATAACTAATCTTCCGCCTCTATTTGTGCAAATCAGTGCAACAACAATACTTCCTTTACACAAAAGCTGGGCAAAAATGTGATCATAAGGCTTTGCTAACTTGAAATATGGCTGTGAATTTGGATGCTGTTGGCAGCTGCTAAATCATTGAGTTCAAGAGTCTTTGGAGAACGCGGTGTAAACTTAACAGGTTCAAAACAAGAACAACTTTAGGAGACCACAGTGATTGATTAATTTGTAATGACAAGCCATAGATACAACTGCAGCAAAAGGTATGAAAGGATTTCACCACAGAGTCATTAAACTAAACAAAAGTTGAGGCCTTGCAGAATTACAACCAAAACACTGATCACCTTTAAAAATCCTGAAAAATGACAAGGTATAGCAGTTTGAATCAAATGGGTTTATAAAATAAAAACAATTCATTTTATGTTATAGCTGACTGGTTCTGATGTAGACATGAAGAACGATGACTCAGCTGAATTTCATTAATAAGATTCAATTAATGTGATTCATAAGACTTCTGATGACTCACTTGTAGAAGTGGATATGTTTGTTGTTACTCTTTCATTCTACTAGTAAAGTTTGATAACTAGCACTCCAACTTTATCAAGATATTTTCATAGGTTTCACAAAGCAAGCCGATACCAAAGTAAAACATTTTAAAAGGCGCCTGACCATATAAAGAAAACCTTAAACCACAAGAGAAAGAGCTTATTGTAAAACCAATGGTTTAATTTTTAAACAACTTACAGTCACAATAAACAGATAAGGCTGAGTTTTGATCACTCAATAAAGCTTTTCCCTGACAATGAGATACTACTGGTGTGTAAGGAGCGTTGCAGTATGTTTTTAAGAAAATAATGAATAAAACACCTGAAGCTAAAGCATTCAGGATATCAAATATATATTCATTGGTCAGGAAAATAAGTTGCAACAGGACAGCATTCACACTGCAGACCAGACCTTGATCTTAACAGCATTTTCTATCATCTACAACAACAAAACAGTGGAAGTCAATGCAGGTAATTAAAACCAACCGAGTACGACATAATCTGCAGCGATCAGGTCAATGAAGCTCAGCTGACTGCATCTGCTAAACTGGATGAAAGATCATCTACTGTGAACAGATCGTCTTTAAGATCCAGTTACATGGAAATTTGTTGGCGGGGCAGAGAGTAAGCCCTGAGTTTCACCAGCATAATGTTTGTGCTGATGACAGGAAATGAGATCAGAACTGATAGTCAACAAACAGATTGAGTTGTTTGACTTGAAGCCAGCAAAAAAGTTCAGACTATTAATAGTAATCTGTCAACTGGAAAACATGTGTTGCAGACAAACGCCAAATACGCCAGCCTTCCCTCATGTGGCGATGGAAAATGTAGTAGTGATGAAAACCACAATAACTAAAAGATAACTGCAAAATTAAAGACACGGCGGCACCGCTCATCACATTAATGACATCAAATTTTCAATATATGGCACTCAATCACAGTAAAACCTCAGAGAGCTCAGACAATGAGGTAACGAGTTTTTTAAACAGACAGGGTTTCCTTTATGGTTAGGAGAAAAGAAGAGCATTATGTACTTTACTCCTATCATATCTAAGATGTTTTTACCCACGACTAAAACACTGATACCACAGCAGTCACTTCTACTGTGATGCGCAAAAACCTGCCAGATTTTTAAACAAGGAGGCAGTCGTTTTTGCCAGTCATCAGATTCGTCTCATCATGGTTGTCTTGCATTTATTACTATGGTAACCAAGGTCACTTTAGGCTCCGGCTCTCTAAATATAAATGAGTGCAGTTAGTGTTTTCACTGCAGCATGTAGTAGAGGGTCACCTCCATTAGAGTTGCTGAGGTGGCAGCAAGAGCATAAAGGATCAATCAAGAATACGTTTAGTCATAACATGTAGCTACATTGATTAAGGTGCAAGTTGATCTCTGTCATGTTTTCACGTCTTAAAAACTGTATTTTGCTCACAGAAAGAACGAAAATGTAACTTTTGACGGTTTTTGCACTTTGGTTTACATTCATTACTTTTAGTTTATTTAAGCTTTTAAATGACAGATCATAAATCAGCTGAATATGAACAGGTGTACAGTTGAAACTATATAAAATAAAGTTGTGAAGATTTTTTTATTGATAACAGGAGAAAACATAATTTTATCAAGAAGATCTGTGACAAGGTAGAAATGACTAATAATAGGTTAACGAGGCTGATCACAGCAATAAATAATAATAAAAAAGAAGGTATTTGTTTTGTATTGTTAAGCTAATAACATTGCAAAAAAATATTGTGAATGTGAAAGAAAATAGCTGCTGAGTATCTGAAATAAATATTTTTAGATCAATTCCAGGTGAGTTGCAAATTTTGCTGAGTTTTATTTGCTTCTTATATATAGATTTAAAACATGTCCACTTTACAGTGATGCCGTATTTTGTGTAGGTCAGGCACATAAACCCTAAATAAATAATACTTCGAAGTTTTTGAGGTTATAAGTGAAAACAAGTAAATAAAAATGTGGAAATTTAAATGAGTGTGTATCAGTTCATTATACCAAGTAAACCAGCATAAATAGAAATAAATGCAACCCAATACTTCCCTATTTTGCCGAGTTTTAAATTCAATAGTGTTGACTGGTAATTCGAGAGATTATTACTATAATCTCTCGAATTCTAGTGAGAGATTATAACAAGCTTTCCAATAAGCTACACATAAAAGCAAATTCATCTGCTTTTATGGTACCTGGCAGTGAACTGATTGGCTCTATAAACCATCCCAACATTCACAAGACTTCCCTACATCAAGCTGGATAGGACTGCTTTTTCATTTGGCCGTATTACAAACACTGACACAGTGTGAGTGTTTTGTGAGATGATGTCATTTCTTTCACAGCTCCACAATATTTATGGGTCAAACAGGGGAATGAAAAAGACTGAACATGCCAGAGCAACTCAATGTCTCTTGCATTGAGTTGCAAGAGACATTGAGTCATTAATAATGGCATTAATTATTGTGGCACTAATAATGGTACTTACAAACTGCCTCTTCTGGGAAGACTCAGCTCCTTCTGCAAACACAAAGAAAATAATGCATAAGTAAATTAATCAAAACTTTTTTTTGTCTGTATATGGACTAAAAGACTGTAAAGAAGTACAATAAAATGATACCCCCATACCTTGAACCCTAAAGCATATCCGGACGACTTTGTTTTTCATAATCTACTATGGAGAAGTTGATCTTTAAAGTTTAGCTCAACAACATTTTAAAATTGCTAATGGGAAACTCCTTCAAGATGGAACGACAGTCAAATTGTAGAAAATTAAGTGAATTTAAGGCTGAGTTTGTTTTGAACTCCATCTTTTTATTGCAGAAACAGCTTCACCGTCTCACAAATAAACAATACGAAAGGGAGAAACTGTGCCATCTACACACAGGAAACTGGGAACAGTATTTACACTGCCTCCATCTGGATATCAACCCGTTTGTCCCTTAATGCAACAGCTGAAGAAACATTATTGTTCCTACATGTTCACATTAACAATTCCAGTTAGTTTAAATTTGTCAGATATGCATCAGTGGTTCAACCTGCAAAATTATGAGACATGTTTGAATTCCTGCAGCTTTTCAAACTGCTGAAAGATTGTTCTGCAGTTGCAGAATCACAAGATCGGGTCGAAAACGGATCAGGAACCAACAATGCTCTCCTTGTTCTGCAGAGATTACCCATTCACACAAGCTTGTTGCATAAAAGTGTAATACTATTAAAGAACTGTGGCAACTAGAGCGATAGAGTGAGTTGTTTTTCTTAAACTTAAACTTAGTAAAGTACAAGTTATTCATCAGGAAAAATAAAATGCTAAAGGGAACAATGTCTGAAAAATGTTTTCAAAACCTAGCTGGCATCAGAAACCAAACTCATTTATATAATAAATCTGTAATGCACTGATCTTAGATATTGGGGTTCAATACTCAAATTCCTACTGTTTTTTCAGTTTAATCATGCATCACTAAATCATTTTCAAGTTTGAGTTTTCTGCACTATTTGGAGCCTGCAGTAACATTTTCTGCCTCTATGAACCTCTACTGGTGAACTGTCAGTCAGCTGGCTGAAAGAAGGCCGCTTTATTTTTCACCTCACTCATTAAAAGACAAATTACACCGTTTAGAAATACACTCAAAGATAATGTTTTAAGACTCGACAAGCTGCGAGTGACATCTCTGATAAGCAGACGACTGCAAGCTAGCAGCTCGACGCGTTAGCCAAACTATTTGGACAACATGAGCAAATTGATACAAGATGTTCATTAAATATGTTTAGTAGAAAATTGTTTCAGGTTATTGCTGAATTTGCTGAAGCCAATGTATCCATTTAACAATAGATGTTAGATACTGTGTTTCAAGAGAAGTTGTCTATTTTCTGTATTAAGAGCAACTTCTATATGTCTATGTGCTGTTAAAGTGGTATTAATACTTTAAGTTATGAAATACTAGGCCATGCCTATTCTCATTATGAATGGTCATTATTAAAAATGACTTCAGAGAATAATCTAGATCTATAAAGAGAAATCTCAGCCCAGATGGGAACTTTCTTCCAGCAAAATGATTTCAGGACTTCACTAAAAAAGTGAAAGAAAAAGACATTCTGTTTCTCAGAGTCACAGTAGTGTTGGGTTTGATACCTGCAACCTGTGCTATTCAGCCAAAACATCATTAAAGTGCCTCACACAACATGTGTCTTTAGAGGATACCAGATGACAAATATGTAGCACGCATTACACCACTAATGATACTTCGGCTGCTAAAGCATCTGTTAGCATTCCAGCAAGTCAAAGACGACATGAGTCACGAGGAGACAGTCACTTGAGCCAGATGTTGATCTATAGAGTCCCTCCAGACTTCACACGTCTGCTTAGTTACTGCAGAATTTAGCAGTGAATGAAGAGTTTCTGCTGCCACAGCACTTCTCTGTGTGTTCTTTGGAGAAACAAATACCCAATGTCTGGCGCCATTTACCTTGGTGACGACAAGCGCCAGTGATTAGATCAGTGTACACTGGCTTTCCCATCAATAGACTGAGATGAGCGGGCTCCTTTGTCTTGAACGTTGTAGGACATGGAGTCGAAGCCGTTTGTACAGTCAGCAAAAACAGCGTTCTCCCTCTGGCATCAATTAGGACGCAACGTCCGACTCCTACTGCTTCCATGATAAGACCAAGGGCAACTCATTGATATGCAGAAGATGCCTTGAGAGATGTAGTTCAATCACAGCTGTTTTACAATTTTTAGAATAAGCAAAGCTTGTGAAAAGACAAGCTTCCACTTGGTAAATGTATTTAGTTACAGCTGTGTGAGGTGGACCTACTGAAGCAAAACAATAGGATGGAACATCTAGTTTTATCTCTAATGACAACTTAGTATTTTACTGAAAATAAACAGCTTTGATTGTAAGAACTAGATAGATACATTTATCCAAATGGTTTCAGGTTTATGCATAGCAAAGCTTTGAGCTTTCAGAAACTAACTACTTTCATAACAATGCAGCTTTATTTTAAATTAAGCAAACATTAAAGCTCAGAGGGAAATTACTGATCTTGTTCTTGAAACGCCTTTTCTTTTAAAAGCTTGCTGTTCATTAAATAAATTTTCACATTTGATGTTGTTCAGCAATAACAACCCAACATAGCAATGTAAGAAATAAATTATAGATCAGCTCTGAATCTTCATTAAAAAACCCTCGAACCTTAAAGATAAGCAGGTGTTTTCAAAAACACCTGCTTTCAACAACGAGTTGTTGTTGAACTGATCACTTCAACAACAACTCGCAAGCTGTGCAGCATGAAATCACATGGCTGTTGCTCATCTCTAGGTGGGAAAACACAATCGTCACCCGACTTCTTCATTAGAGAAGCGTGAGATTCGGTTGGTTTCATTGTGAAGAGAGACACCAGTTGCTGCTCTGCTGTATGTCCAGCTTTATAAAGGAAATATGCTTTTTCCTCAAAATTCAAACATTAGCTTAGCCTGAAATAGCTTTAGATAAAGCAAGGGCTTGTTGTCAATTAGAACATTGGGAGCTAATTTCACAAACATAACAATAAGATGTCACTAAAAATGTAAGTGGCTTGTTGAAGCAGTTTGTTGCTTTCACATTTCAAAGCAACAAAAAGTTGCAACATTTTTTTATTTTGAGGGTGCATTCACACTTGTTTAGTCCACTTTAATCGAATTCTAGTGTGTTTGCCGGGTTCGTATGGGGAAGTGCGCCATCAAACTCTGATAACCAAAAATGCGAACCTAGACCTAAAAACCGAGATCTGGATAGAGTTGAAGTGAACTTCCAGCATGGTTCGAATCCATATGTGAACACCAAGCTAACCAGAGATCACTCCAAAAACAGGAAGAGGACTACACTGCAGGGCATTCTGGGTAAATACACTGCTGTCTCTGTTGGAAAACTTCGGGCTGCAAACTCCTGCATTCTTTAAAGGTCAATATCATGGAGTTTGATTTTATTTTGTTTTGTTTTCTTCCTTCATCTTCCAGGGTTTGTTTTTATCTGAGACCAGAATTTTGCCTTATTCTTTTGCGATGAAAAATCTACACAGCGGTCAACCCAAGTAATCTTATTTCTTCCTTCAGTAGAGCAGATTCACTATATAGACAGGTTATTGTTCAACTGGTGCAGTATTACATCCCTCACACTGACCCTTTAAACTGTGGATGTTTCTGAAAGCCCTGTTATGACGTTGTGTTTACTGGCTTATGGGTTCTCCTGACAAAAGGTGTATTTTCCTGGCAGAGAATAAAATTGTCTTTAGCCTGAAACTGTAGCCTTTCCACATAGAGTATAGTGAGAAGGGAAAGGAAAAGTGTATCTAGCAAATGAGGAATGCCTTTAAGATGTGTGAAGGTACCTTCACATTTTCCTACATAGAAAAACCTTCCAGCTCTTTGGTCTTTGTTTGGATCTAGAAAACTTCTATTTTACATTCACCCAGCAGGAATGGGAATGTGTGTCATTTCTCTGCTTTAAATGATAGAAATTAGAGCATTTCTGTGTCATTTAGTTTTACATTTTGTGTTAATTAAAATGTAAAACCTGACTGCAGTTTTTTTTCTCCTCTATAAACCCAGGTGACTGCTGTGTTGAACGTTTTTTGCATTATGTGTCATTTTCTCTTCAACAAAACTCCTTCAGCTACCTTTTCTTCCATTTGTCATTTGGTTACACTTGTGAGAAAGTGGCAGTGATTGTTACCATAGAAACTGGCTCTTAGCTCGCCAGGGGGCAAGAGAAAAAAATTATTTTGGCTCTTTTTGTGAGAAAGTTTCTGTCTTAAAAATCTGAGACCAACAACAATGGAGCAGCAAGCTGCTAATCACCTTGTTTGTATTATTTCAATTCACTGTTGTATGTATTTTACACTTACTTTCTATTTTCTCCCTAACGTTAAATATATTAGAATTAAACAGAAAACTTTGTATTTTCATTTCAAAATCCAACATACCTTCTAGATGTTAAACAATAGAAAACTGCAAGGGTCGTAAATTTTTAAATTCAAGATCCGACATCTTAAAGTCGTCTTTAAAATCAACAGGACGCGCAACATAAATATTTCTTTTACACTTCGTGATTCTCCACATTTTGCCGAGCCGTCAAAAAGCCAGAACAAAATTTGAATAATTGCGCGACAACCTTTCATGTCTGAAAATGTCAGGCGGCGTAACAAACCAGTAATGACAGCACTCGGGCGCGCTCAATCACCGGTCTTTCTGGTAATCTGTATTAGACGACAACTGCTCCACTGTTAACCTAAAAGAGTGTTTTGTTCCACGGGGTAAATGTCAATGAATGCCTTGCAGCAACAACATTTCATCGCCAAGACTCCACATCAAAGCAGTGCTGCTGTAAAAGGCTACAAGTAATGCTTCATTAATAATTCCACTTGATTTCTTTTGGATTCTGGAGCTCAAGATCAAAAGTGTGTTTTACTTTGTTTGCAGCTGACAGGAGAGGAAATTCCCATTCTCATCATATCTCCGCCTTAAATGACAGGCGGGGTATGGATGGCCGATCCCCTCTCGACTTTGTTTTATTTATTTGAAATGATGGCTCATAACAACTAGGCATCACAAAATGTAAACAGCATACATGCTGATTGGAAACCATCATTTGATGGTTGATAATGGAGCCTTAGGCTACACGTCATTTTTAAAGTGAGGTTGAGTTTGAAATATTCAGCATTTTAGGACAACTGGCGGTGGGCAAAGAAAGAAACACAGGATGATTATGTAAACTACCAGGAGCAGCCGGAGCTGAGAGGCAGCGATGCTAACCGCTATCCCACCCGTCTCGTACGTACATTACACTTTCATTGGTTTGTCTCCCTCTTATTCCCAACGAGGGCAGACACAGTCACGACTCAGAGCCACAGGCCAAATCAAAAGCTAAATCCAACTGAGAAAATGAAAAGGCCAGAAATATTTTGTCTCTGGTTGTGTAACTATAACCCAAAAGCCTTGCAGGTAAAACGACAGCAAACGTGTCGATTTCACACTCCTGCTGCATTTTGTCTATCACCTACAATTGCAATAAAATACAGGAAGCACCTTTACTTAATCCACCTTCTAACACAATGTTACAATACTCCGGTTTCATGTTTGGCGATCATGTAGCATCGATTAAAAACCTAATGATGTAGCTGCATGGAATGAAGCCATGTTGGAATATCTTAAGAGAATGACTTCAGGGAATTCAGAGGAATATGAAGTCGTTACGCGTTCTCCACTCCCCTTAGTGCTTCTTGATCTCTCATCTCGTCTGTCGTCTGGGTTGTGACTTGGAGAGATATCCCAGAAAAACATCTTGAACGATATTCCGAATCTAAAGGCTCTGAGGACGATGGAGGAGACGGGAGGCTCTCCCCCCACAAGATACTGTCACCGTTATGCTCATCGACGGACCATAAATACAGCAAATGGGCTGAAACAAAAGCAAACGGATGATGCACCTGTTCCACAGGCCCACTGGGACGGATGGTATTGTTAAATGGCTCGATTCGGACCCACTCCCGCCTTTTTCCTCTGATGAGTGAGTCAGACCTCAAGCAGGCAAAGCCTTCACATATGGTTTCCTTTTACATGGTTAAAACTAACAATTATTTTTCCGTAATCGATTACTCTATTGACTATTCGGACGACTAATTGATTAATTAGATTCAAAAGTTAAAGTTAAATGAAAAACTTAAGGGGTTTTTCATTTAACCATTTAAGTTTTCTTATTTTTTCAATATTAGAAATACATTAATAGATGCAAATAATTAAATTCCATTTTTTAAATAACATTTTATTGCATACATGCAACAATAGAGATTTTTTATGAGAAAACATTTGCTCATTTTTAGATTAACTGACTAATTTTTTGCATTACGCAATTAATAATTTGATAAAAAAAGATGCTTAATAGGAGAATTCGATTTTTACAGAATTTGAACTATGAGAAGCTAAACCTATGCCAGTGGGAGTTCTGGGTAAAACAAGTTTTTTACTAAATATATACACTTATTTACAGTTTACTGTTACTTACTGCTCTGAATATGTTGTTCTTGCAGCAAATGACCTTTTCTTAGTATCTTTATATTCCAGTTAAATATTACTGGCTCAATAATCAATTAATCTTGGTTAATCCAATTACTTGTTTCAACAGCAATGGTTACCTTCCGTTTCTCAAATAACACTACTTTATTTTTTAGCATTTAAAAAATTATCTATAGGACTTCATTGTCTACGATTTAACAACTTGATCCATTTTCTGTTAGCTGATGAAGAGAATTTTTTTTTTATTTGAAGTTTTATTTACCTTGTTTTAACATTATGTTTTGATAGCAAATTTGCATTCATCCTATGAAAAGAGGTATTTAGCCAAGAATCCATTCACAGGGTTGAAGATTTAAATCAATAAAATAGAGTAAATTACCTCTTAATTTAATCAACATTATCTAATAGCTTATTGAATGTTGCATTCCTGATGCTTATCTAAAGAAAAGTAAAGGTTAATGAGAAAAGCTGAAGCGGATTCTCTGCATGACTTGCCAGAATCGACTGATTTAAAGCTGCATTATTTCCCCAAATGACACTGAAAAACAGCAAATGAGCTAAACTAGTTTTATAAAAATCAGTGACAACATGAACTGCCCGCCTGAAGTTTTTTTCCCTTCAGATTGAAGGATATTGATTTTTGTTCAACCAGCTGATAACTCAGTATAAAGCAGACAGATACAGTCAGAAATATTTCCTGATCCAATCTGCTCATAGAGTCAGCTCTTATATTTATATGACCCGCTTTCTCATCCTTCAACTGGTGCCACTTTTTTTACTTTTGCATTGATTGCTTACCACCGAAGCATCCAACAATCATCATCCGGTCGATGCAGAGTCCTCAAATTTTCAGTTTTTCAATTCATTTTGAGATTAAGTAATTGGCCATGAAAAACCACAACCAATCTTTTGGCAGGTTATGGGACTGATTGACCCCACATGGTGTGGAGTAAGTTAAAAACAGAATAATAAAGAAAGATTTTCAGAAAATTTAGAAACAAGTCAATGGATAACGAATCCAATTGTTGAACAGAACCGAATTTCATAAAACCTTAAAACTGTTTTAACAAGAAATGTGACATCCTAAACCTGCCCATCAGAAATGAATAATCCAAATAGTTTCTGCTACCTAAAAAAAGAGAGATATGATGCAACAAGATAATGTGAAGTTTTTAAAACCAAACTTGGATGACGCTTTCAAATGCTGTTTCTTTGATATTAAAATGCAATTTTAGAGATTTTGAATTTGCCTATTAAATCAGTTGTTACTAAAGTATACAATGCATAACATTAAGAACATAATATGAAGGAATATTTTAATGAATTACATATATATGTTCAGTGATCGAGGTCTTAATTTAGACCTCGATAAAAACCATTCATGGGCCTGAGTTGAAGCAGACAGACTTTAGTGCTCAATGTGTGACTCAAACACTGAATAATTAGTCAAATAGTTAAGTTGTTTTCCAAATGTTAAGATTTGTTTCTGGCAGAAACAGAATAAACATTGTGGACCAAAAGGAAAAAAACAAATTTCACAGCTTTCAAAAATCTCAAACACAGTGACATAACGACAATAATTAGCATAAAGCTCTTCATGGAGTATATATATATATATATTCTCAAAAGAAATAAACTAAAATGTGTTCATGTGTTACAACATGCACAGTCCCAGGAAAATCTTTTCCTGCTGAAAAACCAACAATAGAATCAATACCCACCTGTAATATGTGACATTTTATTCACCATTTATTAAAAATGTGTGAACTTGAAGGCTAGCACGCTTTATGATTAAATTCTCCTTGTTAATGAGGTTGTGGTGATAAAAACTGAGGGAATTCGTTTTATTTTAGCAGTAAGAGGCATTTGTTTTTAAGTGCGGCCGGTTGGCTGAACGTTTGATGGGACAAAATGCTAACGAGAGAAGTGATGCACTAATTCAGACGACAGCCGGCGTGAGCAGCTGGAGATGAAAGAGGAGCGGAGAAGAGAACAATTAAAAGACATCTATGAACACTTAGCTTGAACATGAGCTAATGCACATAACCCACACATGTTAAGTCAAGCCAAAAGCAGACACTGATACCGCAATAAAGACACTAACAAGTTCATTAAAATTCTTACAAATTAGACGTTTGTGTTAACTCATCTCTAGATCTGTACAAAAGACCAAAAGAAAGAAAAAAAAAACCAAAGACTTGGCTCAATGCTTTACTTTTTAGATGTAGAAAATACATCTAAAAAGTATATATATATATATATATATAAATATATATATATATATATATATATATATGCTAAAAAGTATATATACTAAAAAGTGTATTTTAGTATATACAGAATACACAGAAGTGTTTGTGGACACAGAAGTGTCCACAAACACTTCTGTGTTTGTGGACACACAAACACAGAAGTTTGTGTGTCCACTTTTGACAGTGGACACACAAGTCAAAAGATTCTGGGCAGATCAGATCAAGACTCTTTCCAAAAGTAAATTAGACCAGACAAGGAAGGCAGTTCCTGACATCACCACCAGAGGGTGCTGTTGTACACAACTTTAACCCCCCATCTGAGAGCATCTTCTATACATTTCTGCATGAAATTTTAATCAGAAGAAACATCTCCTGAAACATGAAAGAGAACTGTCTTTTTAATTTACACAAGCACAAAAAGGGAGAATGCCTTTACTCGATTGAATTCCAACTAATACATATATAATCCATTTCCTAACATTCTTGTATAATCTGTATAATCTGTGCACATAGCTCCCATATTTATATTTACACACCATATTTCATAGCTCCTTGCCACTACTCTATGTTTACACATAACCCCTTATAGTCTATACATATATAGTTTTGNAATAAATATTTATATCCTGTATAGCACTTCTGGATGGATGCAAACTACATTTCGTTGCTTTGTACTTGTGACAGTGCAATGACAATAAAGTTGAATTCTATTCTATTCTATTCTAACATTCACTTGGCTTTGTGAGAATCTGTAGCTTTGTGTTTCCTTAGACAAGACATTTCTGATTAACTTTGTTTAATAAAAACAAATAAAAATCCATGTTATTCCAACCCCTTCCACAGCCGTACTATGAAATGTTGCTCATCCTGGCAGAAAGTCGCCGCTTAGCACAAGCTGCTCCTCTTCAAACTGAGAGCCATTTCCTTCTATCGACCTCCATTTGTCCTTTTCTTTGCTGGGTCAGAAGTTTGTCTTTTGTTTTTGGAAACAAAATGTCACAACCGTCACTCTCATGTGAACACACCATTTTAATAATATGAACAAATTTACATACAAAACTGAAACATTAAGTTTAAACATTATTAAAATTTGGCGGTAAAAAGATTTTTGTTATTGTGTCAGACTATGCCACACAGTTGTTGCCACACAAGCTGCTCTTGGAGATGCTGTGTAGCAGCTCTAATCTGAAATACTTTCTTTTTTAATGAGACAGTGTTTGATTGATGCCGAGAGTAAAGTAAAATAAAGCAAGAGCTGCTCATGGGAGCTTCATAATTAAGATGAAGGGCATGCATGGAAGCGTTTTGGTATATAAACCCTAAAACGGCTATGAAACGTGGAGCTGTGTCACAAAAAAAGGCACTATGGAAAAATATCGGAAATAGCAAAGCAAAGTTAAAGGTTTAATGTTTTAAAGATCATATGGAGAGTTAAGTTAGACAGTTATTAATGCAATGTATGAATGTGCTTGCAGAAATACAACTGAACACCATATTTTGTGATGGCTCAGGATTTATTTTTATTTTTTTTAAGAAAATAAAGCATATTTGAACTTTTTTTTTTTCTACATGTCCTTCAGATTTCAGTAAATTTACCGAGTTATCCTTTTAAACATTTTTGACAGTAAATATTTTTATGCCAAATTTTAATTGTGGTTTTATAAAGCAAGAAATTTTGTTTAAGCACAAGGTGGTAAAACCTAGAAATATTTATGTGTAGTGAATAAATCTCATATTCCACTTTTAATAACAGGAAAATAAATGGCAATAGCAGTTTAATGTTTATCTATTGAAATTAAAAAATTCACAATAGCGACGTCTTGATCAAGATTTCTTTTTACATCCAAGTCATTTTAAATGAGATTGTTACGATAAAGACATTTTGAATTTAGTCTCAGTCTGAGCTGCTGTAACACAAACATAATAAGCTGTTAATTAAGCTACATTAAGAAAGCAGCTTTAAATAGCACCCTAGCAACAACACAGCTAACACAGGCCTGGTTTTATCATTTGTTTCTAAACTTATCAGATTCATCACAATAAACCGTTGTGTTCTGGATCAAGTTTACATCTCGCTCCGTCAATTTATTGATAATTTGACTCATTAAATACTGCATTTGCAATGAGAAAACCTACAAACAAATCCGCTTTCGTATGCATACACTAATACGGAGACAAAGATAAGCTGGGAGCCACAGCCAATACAGTCTCTATCTCTCTCTGTGAATGTACAGGATGTCAAGTATTTACATTGCTTAAAAGTTTTGTACAGAAAAATACAATAAAAATGGTAAAGATAATTTTTTTTTAAATGGTGCCAGACAGCTTAAAGGTTAGAATTATGGTTGCAGTGGACAAATCAGACACATTACACAGACAACAGGAATCAAAAGTTAAGTTCAGTCAAAGTCTCAGAGCAACCATTTAAACAAGGCCTCGATTGACCACAGATCTTCAGTTCTTTGTTTTTTAAATCTCTTTTAACCAAATATTAGTAATGAAATTCTTTCTCCATAAACACAAACAGCTTGAAAGTAAAAATGTTCATACTACTCCATAGAAAACAATAGAAAAAGACTGAAATGGGAATAATAAAAAAATAGCAGGAGATGACGCAAACTGGAATCTATTCTGATATCACAGAAGTTGTAAAATCATAACATAATATTTTGACCAACTTTAAATCTTAATATTGCGTGAAAGAAGTGCAGAAGGAAAAACTTGACTTCTGCTGTTAGCCTGTTTTCCTCCTGAAGCGGCAGCGAGCGAACCCTCTGTTTCTGTAAATAGATCCGTCCTCGAATTCTGCTCAACATAAACAAGGTCTGTTAGCAGTGCAGTCATCCCTCGCCTGTCTAGGAATGAATGGAAAACTGTCGCTGAACCGGCCGCATTCATTTGCCTGACAAACTAACTTCCGCGTTTCGTGGTGAATGTGAAAGTCAGAGCGGCAGCTGCCTGACCACAGGAGCAAACCCCTCGGTTTTGCTCCCACTGATGCAGCTTAGGAAACACGGAGAAGTGCTGCATGAGAAAAGGCAAAGACAGGGAGAGAGAGAATTTACATAAAATTACTGTGTAGAAGCTTGTAAAATGTTTTAAAAAAGTGTGTTTCATTTCTTTAAAGAAGTGCTCTCAAAGGGAATACATTAAATATCAGCATTTTTCAAAAAAATTAATATTCAGAGCAACGCCCTGACACTGAAACTAAGAAAATGAATGTCTGAACAAGGAGGGGGGAAAAAATCTGAAGTTTAACTTGTTAAATTTATCAGTCAGCATGCAGGCGAGAAAGAGCGGCTCATTGGGAGTTTGTGATTCCAAACACATGCAGTCGTTTGAGCTGAATTTTAAACAGACTTCCCCTTATAACGTGTTCGTCTCTGTGCGTGGCCCCAAGTAGGGTAAGCAAAATTATAAATCAAGTCCAGTTTATGCTGCAGCAGGCAGAGATTGAAGACTAGGCTGAACAAAATGATTAATGTCTGATGGGGTTCTGATTAAAAATAATAGGGACACTTGCTGTACAATAAAAGCCATTTGGTATTTCAGAACATCCTGTCCGCTCTCTCCACTTTCATTTATGTAATTTGTTTTGCAGATTGATAGCGGCAATAATTTAGTTGTTGTTTTTCTCTCTCTCTCTCTCTGAGCTGCCTTAAACTCAGCTCACATCTTCATCAGGATTACTGACAGCAGGGCAAAAGCCTCACTCTGCACTCAATTATCATAAAAAGTCAATAAAGAACAAGAAAGGCATCCTCACAAGACACTGTAATCGATCTTGATACATGAATGGGAGCCCCACACTCCCATCACCCAGAACCCGCCAACAGCTAGCACCAATTAAATGTGAGAAACAATTCCATCTTTTATTTGAAAGTCAATCTGCAGCTGTCTGAACTTTTATTTAGAAATGCTGACAAAGAGTAGAGAACATCGCAGGTTGTTAAGAGTCAGAGGCGTTATGCTCAGCTCTGCCAGCAGATTGTCTCACATGCAGGACACACACGCAGTGCTGCAACTGTGGAGTGTTGATACAGGGGAAAAGTCCGAACTGTGCCGCGATGAAAGGAGAAGCCGCTGCGGATCGATGCGAATACAGCTGTTTTACGTCCTACCTGTAGCCCTCGCCTCCTCAGAATGCTCGACTCGTCCATGGCTCGGATCCCAGACTCAACATGCTTCCCTACCGGTGCATATCCAAGCTGCGATGCCTTGCTCCAACCTCCTGCTCCCTCCCCTCTCCTCTCTTCTCCTCTCCTCCCCTTCCTCGGGCTAAATCTGATTTTAGCAGCTGCTAAACACCTCCGTCTGAAGTTATCTGATTGGAGCGGCTCAGTCAGCTGACACCTCCTCTTGTTCCTCTCCTCTGTAACTTCAAGAATGAAAGAGGACAGACGTGAAGCCAGGAAGAGGGAAAGAGAGATGCAGAGAGAGAGAGACGCAGAAGACAGGCAGTTCTAATTTAGCATGGAAAGAGGAAGGGGATGAATAGGAGGTGCAGTGGTGGAGGGGGAAGCCCCAAGACTCATTTCTGTCACCAGCCACGCTTTTTTAGTCACCCCTGATGACCATGACAATGAAAGGATATCCTTCCCCAGGATTTTGCTGCTCCAGACTCGAGAACGAGTGTGGCATCCTGTCTGCAGCGGCCCCCGTCTTTACTGCAGTCACATTGAACCGCTGTGAGAGCACACCTGAAGGTTAGGCCTGTGACAGGAACACGAATGGCTGACATTAGAGAAGGCATTAAAAGTGAAGGGGAAAGGGCAGAGAAAGAAGTGCTGCCTTGTGCTTCAAGCGGAAACAGTTTGGCTTTCACACTTGCTGTAAAACTAAAATGGAAGCTCGCAATTATGAGGCAAGTAATCTGAACCACTTTAATTTTGCTCAGATTTTCTAATTCCCAGGTGTGTAGATTTGACAGCTAATTGGATTGACACACTGACTTTACAAAGTATACATGTTCAGTTGATCAACACAAACGGTGGATCGTTGATTCATGCATCAGCAACTTGATGCATTTAGATGTGGTAAAGATGACTGGCTGTGGTTCGAGCCAAACTCGAGAACCAAACAGAGGGACGAGACTTAAAGCTGCAGCAGAGAGTTCTGAGAAAACCATGGACTTAGACTAAAAATGTCAACAATCACACCTTACAGGACCAGCAGAACCTGCCAAGAACTCGATAAATCTTTTTTTTTTTTTCTTGTAACGTTAGGTCGTTTCTCCACCAAGATCTTGAGATTTTGAAAAGGTTGCCTGTTAATTTCAGATTCAATATTCAGAATAAACAATTTTAAAGCCTGGATCCATCCTGCTTTGCATCCAAGAGAAGGAAGAATCAAGAAATTTCTGAAGGCAAAAAGATTCAACCAGGTACACATCAGGAATACTTAAACTGGTTGCTGAGTGTCTAATGAGGGTTGGTGTGGCTCAAACAGATAAATGCCTTATAGTAGCGCAAGCATAAAAGATTTACCTAACTAGAACGTAAAATTGTAAAAGCTCAAATGAAGGGTTTTTAAAACAACTAAGAAATTGAGGAGTGAAATTGGAACCATCATCCCATTTGTCAGAAATAGTTGCAGAAAGCTGTTGAGGGAAAAAAAGATCTATTATTTCTCAGCGCTGTTATATCTGAGAACTGCAGCCCACCTGGAGTACCAAGAAGTGCAACATGATAAGTGCATGGTTACGGTGAGAAAGGCTGAAACCCAACCAAACACTGAAAAGGACATTCAAGAGCAAAAAAATAATAATCTAAAGACAGATTTTTTTAAATTTTATCAGGGGTTTATGAAGAAACTGACAGACCCCATAAGAGAAATCAATAATCAAATTGTAAACTGAGTTATTTTACTTAAAGAAATTATTTAAAACAAGTTTCATAGAAAAATATTTGTTCACTTACCAACATAATCGGTCTGCACAGTAACAGGCGCCTAATAATTGTTCACATATATTCAACTGAAACGGGCAAAATTCACTTTTGTTTGAGTTATTCAGATTTAATTATATCTTAGAATGACAGGTTCTATAATAATAATAAACGAATCGTCAAAACTATAAGTTCATTCAACTTCATCTAATAACTGTGCTCACATTTCAAAATGGAGACCAATCTGTACACAGGACATGCATCCAGTACTCCAAATCACCCAACCCTGAGGCATTGCCATAATGGAACCAACCAGCATAACCTGTTATATACACATACATAACCACATAGCCAGTGTTAATTTCCAACAATTTCATGCCCTGCTGCAGCTCCACAAGGCTGAGTTTTCAAGAGCCACAGACCTTCCCAGTAAATCTGCATCTCCACACCATCCTGGGTTATTAGCACTTGTAAAATAAGTTGCTTCACTGTGCACTGGTGCCAGTCCTATCCTGCAATTTCACATTCTGTCTCAGTCTCTGTTTTCACTGCCCCGACTTCCTTCCCTCCACCCCCAACCTCTCACTCATTTCCATTCACCGTGCTCCTGCTCTGTGAATATTAAGTGGGCCCCTTCCTTTCTCCGACCAAGCTCCAATGATTTCTCTTCTAGCGAGTACAGCAGCCGCCAGAACTGGCGTGCCGTGTTGTCTGGCAGGTGACCACCACATCAACTTTTCTCATTTCCAGTTGTGTTCGACAGGAAGCTGGAGGAGTGTCTTTGCAGATGGAGTGACGGCCATTTGTGCCGCTGCGCTGATAAGAGAGCTAAGGTCTGTTTTTTTTTTTAAATAAACCCCTGAAGGCCTCAGAGACGAGGATTACAGTAGTCAACTTTTTTTTAGCTTTAACAAAGCCTTCCAGATTACCTGAGGGAAACAAAAAAAATCCTGTTATGTTCAACAGGCAAGTCTTGAGCTACAGCTCTGTTCAACTCTCTGCCTGCTTAAAGGAACAATTAGAAAAAATACACGCTGGACTCAAAATAAGGATTATTAGCTACAGAAAGACACTCAAAGCAGAATCTGTGCATTGGTGTCATGTCTCTGACAAATAAATACTTGCAACATTTTTCACAAAATTACAAAATCTAATAAAACAAAGAGTTTTGACAAAGTAAAATTGCTTTGAGTTTCTGGGCCAGCATGAAGGCTCGCCATCTGAGCTGCATCAGGGCATCTATGTTTCCTTTCCTCCTGCCAATTGAGCAGCTCGGGTTGTTTCAACAGTGTTTGGAGAGAGAAAAAAAGGTAAAGTCAAAACTGACACTGGAAGCATGCAGAGAGTGCTGATTGAGTGACCTGCAGCCTCTGCTTTGCTTGAGCTTATCAGACCAAAAGGTGACCTGCAGATGTAAGAAAGGCAGAGGAGGGGAACGACCTGCAAGGGAAACATTAAGGGGAGAAAGACTCAATTCCCTCCATACAAAGCAGTAAAAACTGTATCAGCCAGAAGCCAAAGAAGAAAATCAAGGCATGATAAACCCTGCAGGGGCAACCTCCCCTATGGTTAGGGCCAATCTTTCCACCTTGACAACAAGCAAAAATATTGTAACCGAGAGCAACCAATAGCTGCAATGTGGTGCTCGTGTGTCCTCTCTATTTTCAATTTAAATAAACCGGTGTAGCAACTGTAAATGTTTGCATTGATTTGATGAATTAGGTCTTCATCAGCCCACTTGGGAAATCCAGCGTGTTCTCTTGTTATTCATGCACATCGCTTTAAAGAAGCGGCCACACTACAACGAACACTGCCACATTTGAATAGCACAAGAGAGAAAATGATATCTCAAACAGAGCAGATGGCACTGCTGAGTGTCGAAGCGAAACTACTTCATCTACACCGACGGTTTCGTATTTACATCCCATGCAGATGTCTACAGGTAAAAAACCCTCCCATGTTCGTGTTTTGGGGAAGTATGACATCAATTTCCAAACATGCAAAATACAAACAGCAGAGGGGAGGGAGGGAAAAATGAAAGAAAGCAGAGCAGAGCAGATGAAAGAATTACAATCTCTTAATGTGATAAACAAGAATTTCTTTTTCACAATGTTTGTCAAGAATGACTTAAAATCTCTTCTAACTAAATAAAACTCCCTGCAACGACAGAGTAGATGTTCAGACGATGTATCTGTTTTGAAAAGTCATTCATCTTATATTTTCTATGCTTTCTTATATTTCATGGCTTTCATGAGGATGAATGTGATGACCAGCATTAACAAAAAGAGAAATTAACAATGTAGGCTCTGCCAAGTTTATGTGATACTAGCAAAAGAAGATATGAACATTAGTTTAAAGCTGTGACCAGCCTTTAAAAAAAAAAGAAAAATCAGTGAAAGATTAAAATCTTTCCACCGTCTTTAAAGAAGTTGAACTCTAGTCAGGCTTATGGAATATAAAGTAATGTTAATTTACATATTATAGTATAAATAGAGGAGAAGGTAGTTGAGGAAAGAAAGAAATTAAAGTTCAGGAGTTCATTAGGCTGTAACAAGCGCAGCACACTGCACAATGCCCACGCAGCCTGCTCTGCTCCCACCAATCACGCATCTCAGATTTGCACTTGACTCACCCTGCGGCTACAACAAGCGACAAAATGGAGCTGGAAGATGCTAAACAAAAGCTAAAATCAGGAGAAATTACCAGTTCACCTAAAAACAGTATAATATGTCGAGCTTACTTAGAGCTCAGGCCTATATTTCCAGTTAATTAGTCAGATTGGATCAGGCTCGGAGTGGATTGGACTTTTCAGACCCGATCTAAACTCTGGACTGTATGAGTGGTGGGAAGGAGAGAGAGAGAAAGATGAACTACTGTGTAGGTGAGAAAGACAAACAGGAAAAACATAGATGGACAGACTAGCAGATGGATAATTCAAAGCAATGGGTTATGCTGACAGATGGTAAATGATTGGATGGACAAACGGAAAAAGAGAACGATTGATTGTCAAACGGGTGGATGATGGACGAACAGACAGACTGACAGAGGACTGGATGGATGCAACTTTTAGAAAATGGAATATTAAAATGTGGAATTTTTTCTTCCTCATTCAGATCAACAAACAGGAACAGAAACAGTCAAAACCCCTGGAGGTCTGTAAAATGCTTTTTCTATTATTCTGGTCGACTGAACGGTGCTCATTAGCCAACTCAGCCCAACAAGGCAGGGAAACTCTAGAGCCACTGCTTCCTTCCTTTAAAATGAGTCTCGTATGTAAATATATTTATATCATATAGTTTCCACTTCATTTCTGGAGCAGCTTCCAGTTACTAACTGGACATCTTGTCCTCTAAAATAAATGAAACTGTGTTTGATTATCAATCATTGTAAAGTATAAAAATGTCCAGAACTCCACTATAAGCCTAAAACTGCTGAATAAAAACAAGCAGATCAATCTTTAAGCTCCGACACGCCATCATAAGCAGCCCTGCAGATAGTTTACACACTTCTAGAAAGTATCTTCATCCACTAGTTTTATTTTCTTAACACTGTGACAACACTTGCATATCTTGTGTTTGCCTGTGTAAAGTGAAGGTATCTTATTTTTTTTGGTCTTTTCAACAACAAATTGCTGTGACCATCGTGATATCAGCAAAGGACATCACAGAGTGGCAATTACCAGGGAAAATGAGAGTCCACAAAGGCACAACATCAGGATTATGACAATCTTATCTCCATATCATGCCAGGAGTGAATTATTGATTTTCTGCCAGAGAGCATCACGGTCAAGAGGCCGGTGCCATGCCTGTGACAGAGCAATGAACATCCAGGGGCATGAAGGGGGAGCGCAGAGGAGGTGAAAAGACATTAAAGGGGTCCAAGGCAAGCAATGGGATAAAGCAACGCAGGCAGAGGAGAAAGCTGAAAAGATATTGGAAATAGGGAAGAAAAACGCATTCAAATCCAAGTTTCACCATTTATTTTATATTCCTAGTGCCTGATTTGGTACTTTTTGCATATTCCATGTTTCTACCTCCTTTTTTTAGACGGTTGAATGTAACAACCATCTGTTTTAAAATCATGCGCCTCCATTTGAGGTTTGACTGCAAGTATTTTAATGATGTGATCCCACCATGTCCCTTACTCCCCCTGAGGTTTAACGGGAAGTCAGCTCGTGTCACCCACTATTTGCCTTCAGGCCAGGCCTGTCACACTTTCACAGGAACCTTTTTACAAGGCAGCCAAATAAAACTAAGAGAAAAAAATTTACCATTTGTACAGCATTTTTCTTTGATGATTAAAGGGCCTCAACTAGTTAATTGCCCGATATAAGGTCAAAACTGATGTTTTTAATGAGGAAAAGGCAATTACATGTTTAGCTGCAATAATAAGAATGGAAATGAATCATCAGCCAAGGTGAAAATGGTTTCTGTTCATCTTTCAGTGAGGCGTACAAGAAAAAAAAAAAAGTCAACTTGGGAGAATTTAAAACTTTGAAGTACGTATTCAAAGAAAATTTTAGGCTGTGTGTGTCTTAGCAACTCAAAGACAATTTAAAAAAAAAAAAAGGGAAAAGATTCAGATCACCTTTCCTGGTGTGGTTTAAATTTACTATTCTCAAAACATTCAAAAATAATAATAATAAAAAATTTTGAAAAATAATTATTGCCTTTAAAATAAATAAATAAATCAGGGTGGTCCATAATAAACTAAGCAAAACTCCCCGAAATCTAAAGTCTAGGTGTGATAAATCTCTTAGGACCAGGATTTACAATGAATTTTTGAAGAGGGATTCATTAGTAAAATATGTCACTCCAACAATATTGCTGAAAATCTGATGAAAATCTTAAGATTGAAATTTAGGACCTATAGAGCCACAGAGATCTGAATTAGTTGCAGGCATTAAGGAAAGCGACTAAAGTATTATTAGCAAGCAGGGTTTATAGCATGGCAGCAGAAACACACATAACCAACCAACTACATATCCAAGCAGTTCTTTTGCGACCGCTATATTGAAAACATTGAAACAACGGTGACAATTGCATCAACATATTGTGCAGCTCTATTTCTGAATATGCTGTAAGCATTGTTTGACTTGGCAGTCTCATGCTGTAATACAGCCTGCGTGCTGGCAGTCCCTCCACTCAATCATTTTAAGTGACTAGATTGCTGTGCTTCCGAGTCTCATAACTATCAGTGTGACAGATGCTGTTCTGTCAGTGTAATTCACAGGCATCATCTTGGCTTAATTAGGGCCCCTGTTAATGATTGTGTTGTGATGCGTTTTCAGAAAACCTCTCTCTTCCTAAAACAGAAAAACTCATTTTCAAACTGATGATCAAAACTAAGAAAAAGAAAGGAACAGCAAGCTTCTGCTATTAAGAATCTGAAGCATCTGTGGCTTTTGTTTTACTCGTCTTTCCCAAGCTTTGTTTTCAAAGTAGTGCGTAATTGGACAAACAATACATGATTTTTGAAGGCAGGCAAAAATATATGTAGGAGTCTGAAGCAGGGTTAGGAAATAAAATAAGATTGTAAGCTTTAAACATTTTCACATGTTCAACCCATCTGAAAAATAATTCATCAAAGAGGATAAATTTAACTTTTGAGGAGCTGCAGAGGTCTACAGCTCAGGTTGAAAGAATCTGTTGACTCTTGGTAATGCACTCTACAAATGTGGCCTTTTTGGAAATATGCAGGAAGAAAGTCATGTACTGCACAGAATAACCTGTTGGAGGCCACAAAAGACTTCTGACTGGGACAACAAAGCAGCTACTCTAAAAACACAGCCAGAGCTACAATGGAAACTAGAATTTCTTACAACAACTCAAATTTGTATTACCAAGGAAAAACCGAGTTGTTTTGGAGGTGAGCTGTTTGAGAGGTTCTCACGGTTTACGCTCCATTATGTTTTCAACAAAAGAAAACTCAAAAAAACTAAAACCTTATGCATTTGCTTAAGGTGCAATACAAAATAATAGTGGTGTACCATTTCACCTCTGTAAAATATAAACTTATCAGGAACAATGTGAGGTGTGAGTGTATATGGGTAAAATATGTGCGATTACATCACCCAAAATGCACATTAATACAAGGTGTCAACAAAGTCTGTAAAGACCCAAATAGCTCTACAGTACCGTCATGCTACAGAACCCGTACAGCAACAATCCTCTTACCAGAATCAGAGAATGAACGTTCCTACATTTAGCCCTTTCCATTTTTACAACTTTTACTTAATTACCAACATTAAAATGACTTACAACAAATGCAACAACCAACCACCGCTGACTAATTCATGCAGCAACCTTTGGAAAAAAAAACAAAAGAAAAAAATACACTTTTCAATCACGTTTCAGCCTCGCCTTGGCAAGAGAAGGCAGATTGCATTTGGCCACAGGCCCTCATATCTCTCCCGCTGAGCTGTCCTTATCTGGTGAGCTGCGACCGTCCTGTGGTGGTTGTCAGATTAATCATCATCTAAGAGGATCAGTCAAGAAACACAATAAAACAAATCTCACAATTCTGGCAAAGTCAATGATGTTAAGGATTCTCTCAGGTTGTCGAGCTGTAAAACCCAAATTAAATCAATGCATGAGCTGCGGGACAATTACGTTACACAGAATGATGTGATCACTCACACAGCAGGGCCAAAATAACCAAAGGTGCTTTATATTGTGCCTTGTACAACAAAGGGAGCTCAACTACCTGAGGATTAAGGGAAAAAGCACTAGCGCCCCCATGTGTACGGAACTATTTTACACACACTGAACCTAACTTTTTAATTCTCATAAACCTGATCAAATGTGACCTATACATATATGAATGTTTTGTTTGTGCAAACATCTAGCTATAAAGATTTTTTTTAATGAATTCTGCAAATAAAACAAATATTTTCCTTACAGTTCAGGTTACAGTGGCTCTACATCGCAGAGGGTCTGGGTGTCATACCCGCAGTTCTTCTAAAAGCCCCTCAAACATATGTGTGGACACACAGACATGAGCTTCACATGCTTTATTAAATTAACCTTTTCTCAAAGTGATATAGAGCACACACACAGGAATGACTCTCAGCCTAACATCATTAGGCTGGCTTCTGAATTTGATTGCATCTCACTCCTCAGACAATAAGATCACGACAGCACACTGTGCGCCGCTGTGGGATGAGAAAGCAGAGCACCAATACATTGAAGGTCATTTTTGTCCTGTGGTTAAAGGAACAATGAAGTAATATGTCCGAAGGAGTTCTTCAGTATTTTCTTTTAGATTTCTAAACATTTTGCCTTTATATTGCTAGATTGAAAATAGCTCAGTAGCATGCAGCTGATCCAGAACGCTGCTGCTCACGTTCTCACTAAAACCAGGGAGATAAAACACGTCACCCCAGTTTTAAAGTCCTTAAACTGGCTCCCTGCAGCTCAGAGAATACAGTTTAAAATATTTAGAACTGAATACATTAAAGATCTGCTGTTGTTGCATCAACCTTCCAGACCTTTCTGGGCTGCTGGTTCTGGTCTACCCTCAGTCCCCAGAACCACAACCAAACATGGAGAAACAGCATTCAGTTTTTCTGCTGCACTTCTGAGACATTCCTTTACATCAAGGCTAAAACCCCATTTGTTGGCTTTGATTAATAAGTGAAATATAGATCAATTCTAGCCTGGATTACAACTTTTCATTACTTCGGTCTTTCTTTCGCTACTATAATGCATATATAATGTTTTTTGTCCTCATGTGAAGCACTTTGAACTGCCTTGCTGCTGAAATGTGCAAAGCAAATAAACTTGAATTCACATTTTGAACCAGTCCAGTTAATGAGAAAGCCATGAACAGAGCATTTCAGGCCATTACACCACAGGTCAGAAACAGTAAATAAAACTAAAAATAAAATTTGGATCACAGAGGCTGTTCTCACTATACTGGATTGAAGGCACAGACCATAATGTACTTGATACTATGTACAGTGAGCCTGGCTTAAAATCGCAAAACTTAATTAAATGTTGGATATAATTTTCTTATTTTTATTGAGTAAAATCACTCTGTAAAGAACTTTTCTCAAATAAATAGTGAAATATCCCATAAGTAGACCGTATAAATGCATTCTGGATACATATTATACATTTGAACCAAGGACCTAAAACAGGAAGAGTTTGGTCCCATCTAACCTCAAACAGTGAGGAAAAAAGGTACATGTGTCTTTCTATTCGACTGCAAGCGTTTTATAATTACTAGCAATTTATGTGGAAGCTTTGGTGAAATATAGATTTTGATAATTATTCCATATAAACAATTGCTGGTTTGTGAGATCACAATCTGCTCAAATTAAGAACAGTTTGGTTTGAATGAATGGGCTGCACAATGGCACAGTTGGCAGCACTGTTGCTTTGCAGCAAGAAGGTTCTGGGTTCGATTCCCGGCCCGGGTTCTTTCTGCATGGAGTTTGCATGTTCTCCCTGTGCATGGTGGGTTCTCTCAGTGGTACTCCGGCTTCCTCCCACAGTCCAAAAACATGACTGTCAGGTTAATTGGTCTCTCTGAATTCTCCCTAGGTGTGTGTTTGTTGTGTTTGTTTTGTCTGTCTCTGTGTTGCCCTGCAACAGACTGGCGACCTGTCCAGGGTGAACCCCGCCTCTTGCCCGGAACATTAGCTGGAGGTAGGCACCAGCACCTCCCGATGGTTTGAATGAAACATTAAGGTCAGCAGGATATTAAACTTGACCAGGAGCAGAAATAGTAATTACTCACTGCACTAGAGGTGAGGGAAGGGTCTGACTTTCCAAGGTTCAGGGATCGCATGCGGACCAGATTAGAGGTTTCACATGATGACTGAAGCATCATCTGTGTCTGCTGAAGGCTGGGGTGCAGCAACAGGTACTTTCCTGCAAAAAAGAAAAAAACCAGAAAAATATGAAATATCATTTTTTGTCATTTGCAAAACTGCGTAGAGATCCAGACATGATTTTTTCCCCTCTTTTCTGTGTTATGGAAGACACCTTATGGTTCTTGGAGAAGTTTAGAAGCCGCCAGATGAAACGCACAAAAAAAACCTCTACAAACAACAAGGATTAACATTTTAGTTCTGTGCCAGTTTACTCGTACCACACAAGTCTTAAATTACAATGAGAGTTTAAACCTTGAATACATCTTTTGTAAATGTTTGAACTTTCCTCATGCATTCAAATGCCACCTGCAGTGAAAGAGACAGAAATCCTTCAACAGTTTTGCATTTCATAATAACCTTTATCAAGTACAGGTCAAAGGATGCCGTACGACATGAGAAAATCCCTGCTGTCAGCTCCTGTTAGGTACGTTAAGATAAACCTTCTTACTTTGTGCAAACAGGAAGTAAAACGGTTAAATTAGGCCAGGGGAGGGTAAGCTTATTAAGAGCTCACAACCTAAACTACATAATCCCACAATAGAGATATCCTAGTCCAAGAAGAAAAATAGGCCTGAAAAAAAAAACATTAGTTCACTCAATGTTACTTTTTGAAAAGCAGCATTTAATCAATTTCTGTGGCTTGCAGCTAGATGGCAGTAGAAGCTGTTTAGTCAATCCCATCCATTATCAGTGCCTCCTCTTATCACTGAGCTTCAGTACACCAAGATAAAAGATGGCAAACTGAAAATGACCTCAGCAAACAAATCACACCATAATTTGATGAATCACTGAGTCACCATAAATATTTTTTATCAATCTGAACATTTTAGTTTTATTCTACTATCAGGAAAAAAAAAAAAAAAAAAAAAGACAAGCTGCTGTTGGGGTTGGGGTTTTGTTTTTCCTCCAATGAGAAACTAACAAAACAAAGGAAGGGAGTCTGTGCTCTAAACTGCAAGAGGATATCTCCAGTTCATTCAGCCTGAGGGAAGTATCTATTTTTACCAGGTGAAATCATGAGCTGCAGAAGGTATGTTTGAAGTTCAGTCCTGCTGACAAGATTTATTAAATTACTGAACTCAGGGCTTGATTTACAGGTGGACTTTTAATCCACAGCTTTCTCAGAAATGCTCAGGAAATATTTTCAAATGTCTGCAGATCAAATATTTGCAAGAAGGGAGTGCGAGTCGGACTTGGAAAAAGAAGTTCCACGCATTTAACATTTGATGCATATTTTAATGCTTTGTTAAGACCAAAAGGTTGTTAGTTTGGAGTAATAATTCAACTTAAACTTCATCTGCAGCACTCAAACATAATCAGCATCAATTGTAACAATGAAAAAAAACCTTAAATTCAGAAGCAGACTCGCAGCATTTTGTTTTCTTTAACGGTGATCTTCGAAAGCTTAAAACATTCCTTATTCTAGTTTGTGTGCATAGACAGTGAAGACAGCCATTTCACATAACTACAGTAGTAATAGTTTTTCTTTACTAGATATAGAGAAGTTTAGAAAAGTGTACATTGATTTGTAGGCATTTCTTGTCTTGTCTTTCCAAACTGAATGTAGGGATCTGCTGACTTTCCTTATCTGAGAAATGTCTAAGAAATACATTTTTAGTTGCGTCAATAGGAACATTATTGCTGATTTTTTTGGGACAGGATGTATACTGTTTGAGCTTCTTACAAATTTTGACGCAGGATGCAGATACCAGCAAAAGTTGTGTTTTCAAAGAGAGAGAAGAAAATATCAAATTAAAGTAAACTAGAATAAAACATCAACTGGAAGCAACCATAAAAAGACAAGTAATTTACAGGCAGAATAAAGGTAACAAACTGTAAACAGAGGATGAGAAGGGAAAAGTGAGGCCTTTCCTTCCTTACCGGCAAAAGTTTTCCTTCACATCCTGACATAAAGGAAACCGTCACAAATAACTCAACACTTGGAAAGGTGTGTATCAGCACTTACGGGTAAATGGGTCAGGCTGGATTTCAAAATAGACATTTAGGAGAATGTCAGATCCCAACTTTGAGTCAGCTGTGTTTAGACTTCATATTGTGAAAAATCTATCTAAAATGTGTCTCCAATACGGCCATTTGCAACAATTCAAGTAAGGGTGGTTCCCATTTCACTGATGTAACCCTTCAGCCTTTAGGGAAATTAAGTCACAAAGGTCACAGTTTAGGTTTTTGTAAAAAAACAAAATTAAAAAATGTAAACAGTTGTTTTCCTCCTTTGATATCACACAGTCAGAAGAAAATTACTTAATGTTTGCTGAGCTTCCTGGTGAATAATAATGCAGCTCTTTAATTTACACTTAGCCCTCAGTGTTGTGTCTGCTGGATGTGAAAATTAGCTTCAGAAGTCAAAAACATCCAACAGAAAAAAGCCAGTCTATGATCAAAAGGAAAGACATTCATCATGCTTTAACTGCACAACTAAAGCCGACTAACTGGCTCCAGGTTTGTTTATTTATCCTGTTTTTTTGTAAACCAGCCACTAAAGGTTAATGCATTTATTCAAAGCTGCACAGGTTTTATTAACTGAAAGGTTAACATTTTCATCAGCAAGGTGGAGCTCTTTATAAATAGCTCAAAAATCAGGCTTTTAAAGCCACATATTTCACAGAGCCTGAGTTGCTCTAATTTACTGCAGTACGCAAACAAAGCAGGCAAACTGAACAAAGGAGACATTTACTGGTTTGTGTCTTAAGGGAGAATTTATTTTTAAGACCAAAACCTTGGTACGAGAAGAAAAGTTAAACTTGTGATCAGTTGTTTTTAATTCGACTGCCTACTTTGATTATAAAGAAAATGCTGAATTTGTTTGTGTATTCTGATTGTTGTAACTTGGTGCATCAAGACCAAAAGTAGATTTTTGATCTTAATCGTCACTTTCTTGATTAAATACAGACTGAATAAGTACATTTTAAAATTTATTGGACATCAAATGGTACAGATTTCCTTTTGGATTTGGATTTTTTTCAGGATTATTGTCTAGTCTTGGGGTTGTTTTTCCCCGCTTTTCTTAAAATTCCTTGCTAAACTTCTGCCTGCCTTGGAGAAATTAAAGATGCAAGAACAAAAGCCCAGCCAGTCGATTTTGTATTTTCTTTCTGTCCACGCAGTCAGTGCCAGCTCCCTTCTTGCACACTAATCCACCGTGAACAGCCTATTAGTGGTGCGGCCACCCTCACCGACTGACCGAGGAGTCATTCAGCTCATTCACCGAGTTTGACATCACAAACAGAGCATGACAAACCAAACACACTAGAAAGCCATCAGGTCATTAACACTCCTGATGCTCCTGACAGACGGGAGTCCGGCTCAGCAGCAAGGGGGCCAGAGAGAAATATTGGATAATATTAATACGAGAAGTACAAATCCGGGTGAGTTTAATACTTTTCAAATCTATGACCAAGTCACTTACTGGTCTAAGGTTTTGTTTTTTTCTCTAGTAACTTTCCAGTTTTCTAAAAGGCCATCTAAAACAGCAAACATAAAAATTGGTCTGTGCAAAAACTGCAGATGTGCAAAAGGTTACGTTAAAATGCTAATTTTACAGAGGAATTTTATTTTTTTTAAGGTGCATAGCACATTTTTTTTAATTAAAGAGATTATTTTCCAACAATGAGAATCAATAAGTGATATTGATAATGGAATCTGTATTGCTAAATACTTATCAATTCCCATTCCTAGTTGATGGGGTTGGATAATAAAGATTCCTCTTCGATCTGGACGACAACACTAGCAGAAGAGTTTAGTTAGTCACCGTTGAAATATTTGTGTGGCAGGATTTTGGTTGCCTGATAGAAAAGTATACAAAATAAAAATCAGTACTCTTTGTTTTCCCCATAATACTGCTGAAAATCTTGTCACAGCTTGTTTTTATGAACCCGGTATCGTGCATCGTTTCGCCCTGTGAGCTGCTAGTTTTGACTGGCTCTGAATTACGTGTTGCAGCCGTTTTCCTGTCGTCTTTCACACCCTTACCACCAGTGAGTGGAGCAAAAACAAAAAAAAGACATAAACCAAAAAAGATTACGCTGGCAGCTGAAATGAATAATAGCTACAGCTGGTTAAAAGGTAAAATCTTAAATAATGCTTTTTTTACAATAAGCCTATTTAATTAGCAACCCACAGACTGAATCCACCCTGCTCACTACTTCAATGTGGGCCTTTGAATAAGTTAAAAATAGAGGGAGACGATCTTTTCATACTGAAACGTCACTTTGCTTAAGAACTCAATCAAACAGGGTGCAGTATAAAAGATTTAATTCACACATTAAGCTCAATCAATAGGATGTTAACCAATAAACCTCCCCTTCAGTTTAATGGGGCTGATTTGGTAAAAGTCTTTTAGTTTTCCACAACTTCCCTCTGAAGCAACTTTTATATTCACATAGACAGAAAAACATTCAACGACGTGTTGGAAAACCTGTGATTATTTTGTCTGAAGCAGCTCACTAGACTTGCCCGGCAAGTTTGAAAGCTCTCTCCTGTCCTCACCTGGGAAGGCCTCAGGGCTGTGAGCCTGTGCATGTGAACAGATTTTCCTCAAGTCATTCTGAGCAAAACGGCAGAGTAAGAGAAAACTGTTCACAGGAGGATCAGCCAATCCTCTTTGGATCATGTTTAAACTTGTCAAATTTAAACATCGACTGATAAATTATACTGAAAGTCCTTAAATCTCGCTCCTTCTTACTCAAACATATTTAAAGTCAAACATGTTTTGACTGTTTGGCTATTTATTTCCATTAGCCAACAACCATGTTGGTCTGTAGGCAGAGATGTGGTTACCATTAGTATAAAATCTTTCTCTGTGTATGATATTAATCATGACAAATCATTCTTAAGCTGCAGGGCGAATGATTAGTGAAGCCAGGTTACCGTCAGGAGGCAGCAGAAAAATGACCCAGATGAGGCTTCTTATTGTCTTAGTAGGATTAGTTACTGTAAACATGGGCTGTGCAGGAATCCACAAACAGTCCCTGCATGTGCTTTGTGCTTTTGAAAACAAAATATGTCATGCATTTCTCATTTGTATACCAAAGCGATGAGTCATAATGGTGGTGTAAAATAAAAACACGAGGATAAATCAGAAAGAGGGAACTACACACAACATGTGTTAGATTATTTTAAATCAAATCTGGTGGTAAAATGTAAAGAATGAACACAGATATGAAGAAATATGAAGAAATTACCTGTCAAACCACCACCGAGACTTCTTCTACGAAGCTGTTTTCCATCCTCGCTGAGATGCCGCTTGAATTTGAGAGCAGGACTTAATCCGTGGGTTAGCTCAGGAATACTGGACTTTCTCAGGAGTATCGGAGGTGGGTAGAGAATGTTGTCCAACTGCAGGAAAAGCAAGAAAAGAGGGTAAGACAGGAAGGAAAATGCAATACAGCTGGACCCAAGACACCTTCATAGAAGAAATGCATTCTTTAAACGATAATGATGTCAGACTTTGTGTCTGCAAGGATGCAAAAAGAAAATCAAAACCAAAGGAACAACAACAGAAAAATCAGTTCCTAGAAGGAATTGGATAAGTTCAACTTGCAGGTTAAACAGATGAGAATAAGCTTCAGTGTGGAGACTGAGTTTTATACAAGAAGAAAAGATTTCTATAATATGACGACACAGGTATGCAGTGCATTCAGGCTGCTAAGTAGTGAGAGAGAGCAAGACATTGGGAAAGCCAAGTTTCTTTGTTTTATGATTGAGCTGCTGACCTTGGTCATGAAAGATGCCGGGTTTGGAAATATTAGTAGTGCTGGGAAGCGGCAGAGTTAAGGTTGTAACTGGACTGTTATTAAAACAGGGTTAATCATTTTCATTTGCAAGATTTATAATTTTTCATACAAAACCTGGATGTTTTCAGTCTGGTGCTTTGGTCCCAACTAACCTTTTTATTTATTTTTGGAAGACAGTTTAGTTTACAGAGATTTTATAATTCATTTTATTTGTTGTTTTGATTATTTTGTTTATTTTGGATATTTTAAATGTCTTCCAGTTCCAGTGTTAAGTTTGTTAGAATTTGAAGTTTATTGATCTTTGAGAATGTGTTCTTGGATTATTATGCCATTACCATAAAAATGATATCAAATCAAACATTTTATTGTTTATCACAATAAAGTTTGGGACAATTTATCATCCCGTAAAATCTGTTTGGACAGGCCACTTGGCAATACTCCAGGAAAATGCCTTTTTAATTATTCTGATATGGCTAATCGCTAAAACAAGTGATTGCTGAATAATACACGAGATGTGACATTGCCTCTTCTTCAGCAAAATATACAAACTAGAGGCAATTTTCTTACATGACAAAAATGGAAAACCAGTCACGTTAAAATCCAATTTTAAAACAGAAAACCTCATTGTCAGAGGCATCTAGTAAACAACATCTACAGGAATGAACTGATTACATATTCCATTCTTCAGCGTTGTCTATTGCAGCCCTATTGTGCTCCCTGAAGAGGACATCGTGAAGCTCAGACAACATAACAAAGCGCAATGGGGAGGAAGAGACCCTCCCTGAGAATACAAAGATACACAGAGGTGAGAGCAGTGTGTGGAAGGAAATGCCCTCTGCTTCCCCCAAGCGATGATTCATGATCCAAGCTCTCCTAGGACAAATACAAGCAAACCTTTGTAGCAACAGCGATAGACACTCACAATGTGTCCTTTCTTGTTGGTTGTTATGAAATATACTTTTACCTATATAACATTTACAATTTAAGATACTAAGAAATGTATATTAGCTCTGAGCAATGTTTATGCATATGTTGCATTTTGTTCTTGGTTATGTATGCACATGTTTTCTCACATCAAATACTTCAGTCAAGTTCAGTAAATTGGTTAAAAAAAATTAATAAAATAAAAATAACTTTTCAATGTAAGAAAATTCAGCAGACTGCATCTTGTCAATGATTATTTAGCACGTTATATGTCAAAGTAAAAACTTAATAGAAGAAGACGGAGGATATTTAGTTGTTGGCATCATTATCTCAGTCAGTGCAGAAAGTACCACAGTTACAATCATCCCTCATTCCTATTGGCAAGCCACAAACATTTCAACTTGCCAATGGGGATGAGCAATACTGTTGTATTAATGCCAGAGAAAAAGAAGTTAGCATGATAATTAGACATCCCATAGTGATTGATATCATTGAAATTATTATTTCTGCTATTCATGGGGGCAATAAACACTGTGACTATGTTTCAAAATATGACTGGTTGGAATCATTGTGTAACATTTAGCAACACAGTTGCACTTTTTAATAGCTTAATGGAAACATTTTAGTTGGTGAAAGTTTAGACCACGGGAACCATTTTTGTTTTTTAACAAATAAATGCTACATGAAACAAATTTGCTTATTTTTCTTAAAAGAAATCTGATACACTAGATTTTTAAAGAAAGAAAAATAGTTTTAGGTTTGTTGCTCGGTCTTAAAAATCAAGAAAATAATCAAACTTTTGCACATCAGAATGTGCAATAAGGGTCACTGATACACTAGTCAGCACAAAACTACGATTACGATCATTTCCAGTGATGAAAAAGCCACTGCAAGCAAACGATGACAAGAAAGTGAGAACATTCCTATTGCGCTGCGTTGCCTGTAAACGGAAGAAAAGACGACCACAACTAGATCTGCCCGTGATGTCAAAATCATCACATTAAATATATACCTCTATGAAATTAAAAAGGTTGATATTCCTTAATTATTTTCAAAGTATAGCATTAATTAGCTCCAAGACTTTAGAGTGTTTAAATGAAGAGCTGATCTATAAAGTTCACATGTGGATTCCTTAAAGAAAAATACCTGGTGCAGTTTAATGCATGTCAACTGATGCAACTACCAAAACTACTGTATTATAGCGATGCACTCTGACTTCGATACTGCACTGCAGCAAGTGCAGCCAAATGGAAACAAACAGCCCTGCACACACCAGCTTAATATTTAGGAAATAAACATCGCTGGGGCAGAGATGAACAGCTCAGATAACATCCTCTAGCTCAACACTACCTTCTACAAGAAGCATTCTTAGTATATTTAAATCATATCCACGCATATTCAGCATATCATACATGAGACATGTTTAGCCACAGGTTTCATTAAACAACAGTGAAATAAAAAAGACGTGTTTATTAGTCTACAGGTAAAGCTTGTGCTATTTGTGTTTACTGGAAACAGCGATTTCCTGTAAGAGATCTTCTGAAAAGCAAGAAAAGAAACTTTGGGTTTCATTTCAAGATTGGGCTGCAGCTTCAAATTTTGATTGGGTTGCCAAAACAATCAAGGTATTTTTTTATATATTATGGCTGCCAATAGTTTGAGTGACTCACTCAATCAGCCCTGGATCTCCAAGCTAAAAATAAATCTACATCGGTTGCTACAGGAAGCTATTGGCTTTTCAGTAAGTGAGACATTTAGGTCAAGATAACCAAAAGATCTATGTTATGACAAAATAAGCAGAAAATCCTACATCTCAGATTGAAAATGTTCTGTACAAATTTGCTTCTTAATAAATTCTCTAGAAAATAAAATGGACACAAGCAAACCTAAACCACAGTTGATGTTAATTTAAATGTTTTCCCCTCCCTGTCTATCAATGAAAACCCAAAGGTGGAAGAATGGAACCGAGATTTATCCCGTTAGCAGATGGTGCAACAGTATGTTCAAAGACGAACATATTCAGATTATTAAAAAAAACTGAGCCCAGGAATGGACAGACTTATGTAACATTATAGCAAACACACAACAACCAAACTCTGTAAGCAGCTTTCAGGTATGCGGCGAGACAAACACGGGCATCAGCAGTATTGGTCTGCGCCAGGAAATTCAAGAAGGGTTATTCTGAAATGCACTCGTACAAATCTGACCATGACGTAAGGCGATCTATGACCCCAAGGACGATGCAGTGATGGGGTTCTCAGTCAGATGTATGTCTCAGCTTCCTTTGCTACTTTCAAATTTTCTTTTGACTGCCTACCCCTATGGCTTAAAAAAGAAAAAACAAGACTTTCTTATCTCAAAGGTAGTCGAGGAACATATTTAAGGTTTGTTCAGTACTATGCAAAAATGTTTGCATCCCTGGAACTTTCCCACATCTTTTTGTGATCCAATCACAAACCTAAATGTATTTTCATTAAATATTTTGGACAGATGCTTTTCCATCCAACCAGCTTGGGGTATTTTATGAAGAATGGCTTTAAGTATCAAGAGAGAGTTTTACTATAGAGTGAAGAAAATTCAAATGAAATACACTGGAGTCTTTGGCTGTAACATGACAAAATGTAATAAAATTGGGGGCATTTGAATATATTTGCAAAGGACTGTAAAACACCTACTTACAGAAAAGACAATAACATTTTTCCTTCACTGGAGAATACAACCAGACATTGTTACAAAAGTATTATATATAGCTAGTAAAGGAAAGTATACAGCACAATCACCATAAAACTAGTTTAGATGTGTATAATTTGTGATCTTTGCTTTTATTTTTCATAATAACCATGATAAAAATGCGAGCCAGTAGATCTGCGGAGGCTGCCAAAGCTGCATGGGTCCAAGTGATTTCTGCATTAGCTCAACTGTAATTACAGGCCACTCATGCCAGCCATGAATCACCGGGACAATCAGTAAATCCATGCTTCCCACTCTATACATATCAGCATTTAAGAGGCTAACACAGCCACACAGCAGACTCTCTTATTAAAAGATAATAGTGCAATATCGTTCCATTCAAAACATCTGCATTGATTTAAGAGTGGGTGTCAGCCTTTTAAATGCCTATTTGATTACACGGAAAGCCCTGAAGCCAAGCCAGTCCCAGTTCACTTTCTGTGTCCACAGCAAATAGCACGCTGGTTTCAGTTTTGGCAGCAGCCGCTGGCCTTTCACCCACCATTCCTCTCTATTTGTGGTGGGGTCGCACGGAGCTCCTGAGTGCAGCGTCGAACACCTTTCTTCCCTCTCTCACTGTATCCTCTTTTCCACCCTGAGCCTGATTCACAGTGGACAGTATCAACAGTGTTTTGTTACCAAAGCAGAGAGCAAACCGCTAAACACAAGGCGAGCTGCATAACACAGGCTGACGGTACGCAGACTGAAAAATGAGGAAATATCCTGTTTAAGTCTGATGTCACACAGCTGTGTTTGGGAATACAGACAAATACTTTCAATAATAAATTATGCCCTGAGGGAAACTAATCCTAACATGGTGTGTTTAAAAGAAATTCTGTTTAAAAGAAATTCTGTGTGATCGACCAAGACAATGTAGCACATAACTCATCAGTGAGAAAAAAACATTCCCCCCATTTTCCTTTAATAAGTAAATATATGAGTAGTGTGGTGTGTCACCGCTTCCTCTGAGCAAACACTTAACACAAGTACTAATCTTGCTATCTATTCTCAATTGGGTTTGTGTCTGGATTTGACTAGGCCTTTTAAACCAGTGGTAGGCCTGGTTGTATGTTTAGGGTTATTGACCTGCTGGAAAGTGAACCTCAACAAGTGTTTTGCGGTTTCAACCTTCTTTCTTCCCAGATTCACCCGCATTTATGTGGATTTTCACATCAGCTCTCACCTTCTGCCTCATCAGCTGCAGAATGAAGAAAATGCCGCTACAGCATGATGCTGCCACAACTTAAATGGCTTTTCCACCAACACAGTCTGGAACCTGTTCCAGTTTCCAAACATGAATTTTAACCAGTGTCTCCACTGGAAACGAGGGAAAAGCAGCTTACTTTTTTAGATCATATTTCTAACATATTCTAGTTTGTTCATGCTAATGAAAAACCTACAGATTCCAGAGTTACTAACGGAGTACCACAGGGTTCAGTCCTTGGGCCAGGTATTTTTTCATTACATCATTACAGTTTTTATCAGAATAAAGCACAGCAAGTTGCTTATTCTTAGTCATTTAACTGCTTAGTCATTTACTCTGCTTGGCATTAAATTATCTCTGATGATAAAGTTAATAACCTTGGCGTTATCTTTAACCAGGACATAAACATTCCTATACTAAAACATGTTTGCAGGACTTTCTTTCACCTTTGTGCAATTGCCAAAATTTTAAATATCCTGTACCAGAGCGATGCAGAAAAACGAGTCTATCCTTTTGCTGCTTCCAGGCTGAATTATTGCAATTATTTCAATCATGATATGAAAAAAAGAAGAAAAAAAAAACTAAGTAAAACGTGAGAAGGAACATATTTTTTAACCTTAACTTCTCTACATTGGCTCCCTGTGTTAAAAGCCTGAATATAATTTACAATTATTCTTCCTGCTTATGAAAAGCTCTCAATAGTTAAGCCCCACCACATATTACATACCATATGTTTTCAACAGACCCATTTAATCTCAGACTGATGGTTCTCAAAGTTTCTAAAGTGGAACCTTTTCATTATCAAGCTCCCAGTTTTAGTCTGAGGCAAATACTCTGTCCACTTTTAGGACTAGCAGACCTAAAACATTCCTTTTTGATAAGCTTCGAGTTTGAATGCTTAGCTACATGTATAGCTGTAGCGCAGGGGTGCTCATACTTTTTGAGACCAAGATCTACTTTTTCTCTCACCAACCGGCTGAGATCTACCTCATGACACGAAGACATAAAAAATGTAAATTAAACTCTATTGACTTATTTTATATGCAAATATACATCAGTTACAGCAGAAATAATAAAGTGATAGAAAACCTAATGCAGTTTCTTCCTCAGTGAGATTCTGACACTGGGAGCAGGTTACTGGTTTCTCAGTCAGAAGATGGTTGCAAACCTGAGGCCAGCAGGTCAGTCAGTTATGGAAGATCTGAACTTTGACCTCAATATGAGAAACTACAAACTGATAGGAGGAACCAAAGAGCTCTGTGAAGGTAAAGGTAAATCTTCAGAAGTTGGGACATAATTAATTTAATTTCACATAATTATCTCGGTAGTAACCATTTGTTTGTTAAAACTTAATAAAATATATTTGTCCTATTTGACGTTTGTTGTGATGTAAACTCGCAAACAAACAAGGTAATTAGTCCAAGTTTGTTGTTTATTGAACGTTCAGAAACTACAGCGGCTGTAAAGATCCACAGCGAAGGTAAAATAACCCGAACAGGTGATCAACTCATAACCACTGGCACTTTTTTACTCTCCGTCTCTCTTTGTCGTTAAACACATCCGTTGCCGTGGCAACCGCCTGCGCCCCGCAGCCCAGCAGAGATTACATTAAAAACATTCAGTCCGTTACGATATCAGGTTTCCAGGCTTGATGTTTATTTCTGGATTATTAATAAGCCTCTCATCCGTAGTAATTGCGTAGCTAATTTAAACTCCTGCTGATAGTCAGTCGGTCTTTGAGTCGCTTTTTTTTAATGGAACCGAAACGCACTGAATTGCGCAACACCATGTTGAAACAATAATTACTAAGATTATCAATTTTAACACGTTTTGTTGATTTTATTATTATTTAATGAAGCTGAAAACGTTTAGGATCTTAGTGAATATTTTTGATAAGCGCGTCAGAACCGGAAGTTCTGGTCTCAGCATCCTGGTGGCGTTCAGTTTGTCACCTGCTGCCGCGATCGACTCGAAACCTTCCCGCGATCGACCGGTCGATCGGGATCGACCTTATGAGCACCCCTGCTGTAGCGCTTTGGGCTTTTCTTCTGGGGAACATACAGAGCACTCTTCATCATTTGCTGTCGTCTCAGCTGTAACTTTAGTTTTCACCTGGCATTCTGTTTCAACAGTGACACCTTCCTGAAGAAATCAAGTTCTTCCTACAAATAACTTCTTCAATAACACAGAAAGTTCTACTTCTTCTGTGTTTTTGAGTGTCTGTTCTGTCTTCTCAAACCCCCAGAAAGGGGGACAAGACGCAATCGACTGTCTGTCGCTCCACGTCCATTCAGGAAAGGCTGCAATGTGATGGGTTTCCATAGATAGAAAACTTTTATCCAATCAGGTGCCCTGAGACAACATTTGATATGACTTGGAACTACATAAACTTATTTAAAATGTCTACTGGAAATATTTGGACATTTTAGAAAAACAATTTCACTACAAAATGCATTCTGAAGACCAGATCTTTAGTGAAATGAGAAAATATGTTTTTAAAAAAACTGAATTAAAAATATATGGTCCCTTAGGTTATCATTGCTTTATAGATGAAGGGTGTATAGTCCAAACTTGACAGAAAAGCAGCAAGTTGCAGAAAGCAGAACAAGTGTTAAGCACAGACTGTAAGCCTGTATTTGGATTTTACCAGCCAAGATTAAAGATTACAGAAATTAAATACCCCAAAGGTGGGAAAAACACTTGGTGCTAAGGAGTGAAATGTCTTCTGTACGCAACACTAACAAACTGACAGAGCAGGAAGAAAAAAAACAACAAACTTCATTTCACCACACAGACAAGATTAGACAAATATTTCCCAAGGCTGAGGAATTAATACTTTAGTAGTTCAAGCCAATAAAAACGATGCAGAATTGACACACTCATACGATCTCTGCCAAAGCTGTACTACAAGGCTGAAGAACGAAACCAACACATGTAGGAGGAGTTTTAGTAGCTTTAACCAGCAAACTCAACATTTCAAATAAAATGTTTCAATATACAACAGCGTGAAGTGAATGTGTAAACCTTGAAACTGTTCTGCAAATGTGTAACTTTCAGACATCCTCATTCAGCAGGACTTCGCCTCTTTTTGTGAAGGCATTGTGGTGACATGTTGCTCATTTCTCCAGAGATTGATGAAGGGAACTTTTTAAAGGGGGAACCATTTGTTATTAGAAACTTTCACTGGTTGCTAAGACACAATATTCTCAGGTTTACAGTGAAACAGGAAGAGAGACCCCATACATCAAGGCAAGTTTCACCTGCTTCCAGTCAGTGCCGTCTTCATTCACTCTTTGCTCTCCCGGCCATTGTTTCTTCATCACTTCCTTCTGAGAATAACACAAGTTCTCGATAATGAATCATTTCTAGAGAACTGCTTCAAAAAAATAGTCTACATGCTCAGTAACAAAATGTCTCAAATCTGTAGGTTTACATGTTGAAGTTCAATTACTAGCCACAAAAGACAGAATACTAACACTTATACAATGTGATTTCATCATGCTGGTGTTAAATTAATTTGCTACTGAATTACAACATGTTGAGGATGATTTCACAGATGAAAGTCTCTCGATGCCCAGTTGTTTGAGACAAGTATGAGTTTGAAAAGATGAACTGATCCCTGAGACAAAGTTTGTCAAAAGCATTGTGATGCAAATTACCCAGCCCTGTTCAAAGACAGATTTTAATTTGTTGAAACTGAGGGAAACAGTGAGTTGACTATGAATAAGCTACTTAACATATGAGTGCATTAAAGGTGAATATCGCTTGCAGAAAGCCATCAGGTGACTTAATACCCCTGACACATTGATGTAATAATCAATTTGCCCCACAGATTTCTTCCAATTTTATTTTTCTTCCAGGTCAAAGAGATTTTTAATTATACACAAACAACCTGAAGAAAAACAAATCTCTAAAAATAATTGTTGCTTAAACCAAACAAGTGATTGTGGCACATTTGGCGACAACTCCTGTCTCAACAATCATTCAACTTTTATTATGGGCAATGAGTCTTTTACATCAGAGATCAAAAACACTAAATCTTAAAGTATTTTGTCCTTTAGTTTCTAGTGGAAATATGTTTTGGACACTTCAAATAAGAAAAAAAAAAATTTCAGGATCTTTTAAGCAAGATATAAGAGTTTGTCTTAGGTAAATAATTCGTTAATATTGATTTTAAAAACTATATTAGCTTCACTGGCTGATTTTTTCACTTATAACGACACATTTTTTCCATGCTTTAAGTAGAAGACTCTTCAACACAGTTTCTTATAGATGACTGAATCAAAGCAATAAATGTAAAGAGACTCTCTGAGTCAGTTCTTCTAAAATAAATAAAATGCAAAGAACGACATTAAAACTTGGGATAAGCTACATCATCAGGCTGAAGTAAAGACCGTCTTCTAACCACTATGAAGTTGTCCCTGTTTGGTTTTATTATTACAACTCATGTTTACTTTTACTAGGCATCTTTTTTTGAAAAATGGTTTGATAAATCCTGCTAAGTAAAAACGTCTATGACCGTGATTGTGTAATGCATCCTTGAAGGTTCTAGAAAAGTTCACATTCATCCCCTCCTTCCCCCCTCGGATCTGTCCTATTCCACCCTCCATGATTTCCACTCCAGACCAAATCCCTCTTCGCCTGCTCCCAGCCTCGACTATCCCAGCGGTTAATCACAGGAAGAACAGAAGTGAAATGTTTTACAGTTCAAATCACAGCAAGTGTGTGTAACTCTGGCATTTCATCTCTAAGACCCATCTCACAGTCACTGGATGGGAAGAAGAAATGAAATTAACAAGCAAAGAGTCAAAGTTTTACAAGGATTTTCTCTGCCCTCCCTTGAGAATACAGTTTCCTGTGTTGACAAGACCTTAAGTAAACAGAAGTCCTTCTTCAATTTCATACCATCATCTATGCTGAGATTTATCATTTTCAGCACTGGAAAGAACTGAACCCTGCACCATTTGTCCAGCCAATTAACTTCATTTTTCCATGCAGAGGGACCATAGAGAATTAACATATGCATTTTATATTATGTGCAGGCTGGTCTCAGGCCAGAGAACAAGTTATATTTGGTGATGATGTATATTTGAGGGTTTTATCAACTCACAGACTTAAAATAACTTTTACAAGGCTGCTGCATGACCATGTGATCATGAGGTTTGATTGTAAAAAGAGATAGGAGTAACTTCATTCCACAAGCCCCTTCAGATTCGTTTTTAGACTAGACTGCTAACAATATTTATGATATATTAGTCCCGCTGTTAATGCTTGAACCCAGTTATTAGAGAACTACCGTCTCTTACCTTGTTTCCATTAGAGGATGAATCCCAAAGAACAATTAAATTCCTGCCAAGGGACATTTTATCGAGGCACCAACAAACGTCATCCGCATCACTTTAAATGCAGCGCAGAAACCAGGAATTACAACCAGAAACCCTTCGACAGAGGATGGGAAAGAAGAGTCAAAAATCAATGATAGATTGTGTTCAGCCAGCCCCTCGCAAGACTGAACAGAGCCTTAACCAGATTGCGCTAATCCTCTTAGTCTCAAAGTGAACATTGACACGGGATGTTCTTCTTATCATCCTGCCTGCTTAAATAAACGGCGGCTTATTTAGGGGTACAACATGCGGGCTGAGCCGGCATGCAGAAAACGGCTAAACATCATCAACCATAAGCAACTGTTGATACGCAAAGCAGGCGCTGCTGCTCTGCTGCTCTGCTTCACTGTTGACCTTCCAAATTCATGGAACAGATCCTGGCAGAGTAAACATACCGACCCAGTAAAGGTTACTGTGTGTCACAATGAAATGAAAACCAGAGGATTAGTGGGTTAAAGGTGGCGATTAAATTACAACGACCTGTTGAAGCTATATGGGAATTAAAGTTGCAAGTTAAAGCACAAACATGAACTGTGATTCAGACATTTTCACATTTGACAAACATTATCCATATTTTCTCATTCAATTTTGCTTCAACATCAACACAAGTAAAGTGTGTGTTTTGAAAGTTTAACAACAACAAAGAAATACTTTAAAAATGTACTTTCATATGAATTCACATCTGTTTATTAGCAGTAGTTGGTTAAGGCATTTTCAGACATACATTTTAAGGCGTTATTAGAGCATTACTTGTATATAATGATTCAGTAGTGAACTATAAAAGCAAACAAAGGCAATTCAGTAGAGAATTTACCACCACAGGGTCTCAATTCACGTAATAAAGTGACTAAATTTCTTCCATTTTGCATTAATTTCCCTTAAAATATTTTATTTTGTGACATAGGCATTTTGTAAACAACTTATCAGGATTATTTTAAAAGCCTTCTGGTGGTCTGAATTTTCAAGCCAACATTGTTTGCAGATCTCAGCGTCTCGTCTCACACATGGTCAGCTTGAACAAAGTCATCCATCTATATTGATTTTGCTTTTAGGGAAGTCATCTTTGTTTGCCGGTGAAATTCAGTTGTAAATTATTTGCCTGAGTCAACTAGTACATATTTCAATCCAAGAGGCAAGCATAGACAAAGACTGGATTAATATAATAAATAAAAATGTGTCAAGTTCAGGCAGGTTAGCTAAAAAAATACCTACAAGAAAAACTCATTCCTGTTTTAACTGGAACTTTTTTTATTTTCAAAGAAAACAAATACAGTCTTGTATTGTGTTTTTCTTTTAAACCATCTCCTTTTCTTTCTAGCTAAATTGCAATGTTCTGTGGCTCAAAGCAAAAAATTAAGACCAGAGTTTAAGCAAGAGTCAGTTCTTGTGAAGACATGAAGTTGGCAAAAAAGCCTTTCTCCCCAGGAGATATATATTATTAAAAATGCTTCAAATAAAAACAAGAAAAAATCACATATGGGGTTGATGTTCCTAGAGTCCTACTGATGCAAGAGGTCTCCGCTATATTTATCCTGAAGTCTTGTTCTCCGTCTTAATTAACTCCTATGTTTCTGCTACTACTGAAGCGACAGCTACGTTCAGATTTACGACTAAACACCGGCGTCTTTAAGAAACAAAAATCCACATAAATGACCACACTGGCACCCAGACACTGGCAGGCATTAAGGCGTGAAATTAAAACATGTTTGGTTGTTCCAACTGCCTCCTCAGATTCACTTTCGCAATGGCATTTTCTTCCTACTTCTGCTTTACCTTCTGTCATTCTTTGCCCTGACCTTTCAGCCGACTCCCACACTCTTCTGCTGCTTTGTATTTACCTACAAAAAGCACACAAAAGAACTCGCTGTACAACAAAATTTGGCCTCTGTTCACTCATACAATTTTAACAGCATCTGGCTGTTTAGTTATGCAAAGTCATTGTTAAATCCACTGCAGGAAATGAAACAAAAGCTGTCTTGGACTTTCTTACTCTCTCTTTTCCTCTCTCAGAGGATTGCCATTCAAAGGGCATGCATTAAAGCCAAGACAAGACTCATTGATAGAAGCAGCTCTGTGTATATTTATGACAATTTTCAATAGATTAATAGGAAAAAATGAGTTAGCAATCTGCACAGTAACTATTATTACCATCATAAAACTGCATAGTTGTTTCAGTAAATTCATTATATGCCGTTTTAAGGGGAAATATCACTCCAGCATTGCCTTACTGTGCTTTCAACACTAGAACAAACAGCCTGCCACAGATTTTTGGACATGTTGAAAATCTCCATAGCTGGAGTGCACTGCTCCATCCTGCACATGTGCATCATTGCAGCACAATTGAGAAGAGCACAACTCAAATATCAGTACTGACCCAACAACAACATTCATTGTCTCACTGTGCTGTGCCGCCTGCACTGCTGAGACTCATTCTGCTGGATATACTAAACCCATGGATCAGAAAGTGAAACAAGTCTTCTTTCTGAGTAACAGGAAAATAATTGCCCAACCACAATAACACCAGTGGTTCTCTCCATCATGGTCTTCAAGAACCACGTTCCTACATGTTTTAGGAGTAATCCGTCTACCACACATAACTTAAATTAATTAAGTAATAAACATAATAGGTGGCAAGGAGTTAATGCAATCATTTGAATATGGGGTGATGGAGAAGACGCACATCAAAAAGACAAAAGAAAAGGATTGAAAACTACTGACTTGGATTTAAGAATAGGGGTAGGGACAAAAAGGAAAGAAACTTTATTGGGCTTTTTCCTAAGTTGGATTCAATGTCAAGTATAGATCATGGTAAGTAATGGTAAAAATTGATATGCTGACATTTGTTTATAATTGTATTAGTTATCATGACAGTCAGCCCAGTTGGTTATTATAAACTGTAAGCGTCTATGAATTTCTAGATTGTAAATAGATGGGACCTCGGCTTTAACTTTACCTAAAGGGGGCCAAGATGTCAAGGACCAAAATGTTCCAGGACATGCTGTTACCTGGAACAGTGACACAGTTCATTGTCACTGTGGAGTGAAACTCAAATATTCAAACTTGGAAAAATAAACATTCAGCTCATGAGTTCAATGAATATTGGGTACATAATAAAAATATGAAGCCTCTTTTTTATAAAGAGTAGTTATTTCATAAATCCCAAATAGTGTTTTAAAGAGTACAAGTAGTGCAGATCCTAAACTACGTGCTTTTAGTAAGTCACAATATTTTCAGAGCTTTATAAATAATTTAAAGTTGGTGGTGACAGTGTCAATGTTTGCATTAGCAAAGGAGTTGCAAGTCAACAACAGGGCAATTCAAGAAATACTTAATTTTATACTTAAAAATAAAAATCTTAAGACATGATTATAGCAAGTTGTTCAACCAAATACACAAATATTTACATTTACCACCCAATCACTTACTGATAACAAATAACGGTAGCATTCTAAGACATATTTCGCCATTTTAATAATATCCATCATTGAACCAGCTAAAAATAAAAGTAAAACAATGACCTGAAAATTACCATTTCTCTCTGGGTTGCTACTGTGAGTTGCAGTCTAGGTAAACATTTTGAGCTGCACCGTAGTGGCAATGTTCACCAATGTCTGCAATTAAAGCTACTTCACAATGACTTCACCACCACTGTGTTCTTTAAAAAGGTGGAATAAATGTTTATGACCAAAGTGACCTGTGTACAGAAAAAGGTCCTCAGTTTTTGTTGAGATAATCCACCTAGTTACTGCTGCATAAACCTTTTCAGTATTTTTCAGGACAGAAAGAATACAAAGTGCAAGAGCAGGAGTGAGTGAGTAGAAAGTTTTATTTCCTCTTCTCCATCAATAACGTTGGTATAAACTTTACTGTTTAGTAAACATTCAATCTGCTCCTTGAACACAAAGGCCTTTAAATAAATTACCATACAGTAATCTAATACAATGATTCATCCTAGTAAATAATCTTGTTTATCTAAATATTCACCCTCAATATGCAGATTAAATGAAATTGTTGACATTTATTTGCTTTTGCTTCAGATTTTCTGACTGGATTAAGGACTCTGGGATTTTTTTTGCTCTGGAGCCATGTTTTGTTTACACCAGTTTTAAAACGAAACAGGTATAGACGAAGAGTTTTGATGATTTTCTGCAGGTGAAATATAATTATGCCACAGTGATGGGAAACTTCCTGCAGTATCCATATGAAACAAAACAACCGTAAATATCCAAAGGTGTCGTCCCAACGTGACAAGCAGAAGTAGGAGAGTTTGGAAAAGAGGCGATTTGATTATGAGGGGATATAAAAGATACAGCACACATAAAAGACCGCTGCCTTAATGATTAACACACCAGATGCTTGTGTAACTAGAAAAGCGGTAAGTCAAGACTGGTGTGCGAGATATCTCAGATTTATAGAGGCTGTGCAAATTGGTAAAGTCCAGAGAAGTGCAGTGTTATTACGAAGCATATCAAAGGTGGACAAAGAAAATTTGTTTATACAGCAGTCTGTAAAACCCACCATAAATAAAGGTGCGAAACAATAGGCTGTAATGCTGACAGACATAACACTTCCTGGATCAAAAGTTAAGCCTAGTGTTAACCCAACATTTAAAGCTGAAGGTCCATTCTAGCATGCATTCTCGTCCAACAAAAACACACCAATGGGGTGGAGTCGCACGGCGCTCCTCTCCAGTCAAACTGCCTGGCATGAAAGATCTTAGAGTTGAGGTGTTGCACAAATGCATCTAAGGAATATTTTCTCAAAACTTCAAGGAATGCTGTAAACATGTTAAAAACAATAGGTCATATGAGAACTCCAAGTGTAATTATAGAAAAGTCAATAAAAGGTTATTGGACTGGTTTGACCAGGAAGTGAAACGGGATGGAACATTTCCAATTAGAGCTTTATAAATAGAAAGCACACAAGGTGACAGCTCACTGTTAGAGATTTCCCATATGGGTTTGGTAATAAATGTATTTTTTTTTAAAAAGCCCTAAACCTCATTCTGGCATCAAAATAAACAGAATCTGATGATTTACACTATTTAACAGAGATGGGGCGGGAGCTATTTCCATGTTATTTATGATAGTTTGCTTTCCAATTTTTAACTGCATTTCATCTTCACTATGGTTTTGAAATGTTCCTTTGTCCATTTCCAGCAACAGAATTTTAAATTATAAAAGATTTTTTTTTAGGACTAGGCATGATAGTCTTATGTACAAATATCACAGTCTCATGGTACACAAAACTTTACAGCAAAAATAAAATAAAATAAAACATGACTCAAAGGCTTTTATATAAACACAATGCAACTGCTGCCAAAAACAACTTTTCTAATTTTAGATACAACAGACTTTTATTTTTGAAATAAACTAAAGTTTTGAACAAATACTTGGCATATTTGGTATCAGTGTCCTCGTTCCGGTTGATACTGACAGATACAACATATAACATGCTGGTTTTACATTGCAAATAAATGAATAAATAATTTGTAAGAGTTTGTAGGTAAATAATTAGTCATATTTTTGTTAGAGAAATTATTACTTTTCCACATTTTCAAATATATAGACTGTTAAAATCAAGACTACCTACAACTCTGTGCCAGCTTTCTGACTGAAACGCAACATTTAATTAAACTTGCATCGTCTTTGTTGGAGAAAGAACTAAACCAAAGTTTATCTATAGATGTTTTTTTACTCGCCGCCCGCAACTCCAGACAGATTTATACACCCAACTCTAAAGCTGCAATCACACAGACCTGTAAATATAGGCATCAAACACAGCAGGAGGAAAAACTGCGAACCGCCAGAGCTGCACACTTCTAAGTTTGGAGAAGGAGACACTGGCGAGCCGTTTGGGAAGAAGAAGTGATGTCATCTGCTCTCAGAAAGTCAGAGGTCAGGATTCCCTGATTAACGCGGTAATACCAGCCTGCCTGGCAGCCTTCTAGCCCGCGGCGTGGCTACTTACTTCAGTTTAACAGGTCTAATTACATCTCATCTTCAGAGCTCAGCACAAGTGAGGTCACTGGCTTTAGATGAAGCTGGAGCTCCAAAGGCAGAAAGGAAAAAGGACAGAGTTCACAGGGGTAGGGTTCAGTGTTGGGACAGATTCTTGTATGTTTTTAATTCTACTTGCTGAACAGAAAGAGCTGAGAGAGAGAGAGAAGTAAAATCTGTCTCTGCACTCAGGGAATTCTGCTCCAGCAATGCGTGTCTCATAATGAAGGTGGAGAAAACATTTGGTTTCATGCATTTCACATTTTAATTCCGCCAATTAGTACGCATTGACAGAAAATGTAATGAGATCAGACGCCGTCTTTTCTCTTTACCTTTTATATCTCAGCCCAGTTAGGATAATGACCAGTCATTCAGTCGGATCAAATTAGTAAGGCAACACACGGTTCGCAAACATGACACCAACTTAGGGCTGTTACCCAACAAGTGTTAAGATTGTGTTGCTAAGTCGAGTATGCATACACATACTACCTCACTAGACCTAAAAACAGAGGCTAATTCCTTTCCATTTTGAGTTTAAACACTTAATATGGTGTTTTGTTTAAGCCTGCAGAGTCTTCAGACGATCCAACCAAAATGAGGCAAAAACTGTGTGGCGAAAGTAATTGCACAACATTTTGTACTTCCCATCCACGCTTACTACACCAAGGAAGAGGTGGGGGCCGGGGGAAAGGTGCTCCACACCCACACTCCAAAGTAACGTCATCTTCAGCTATGATTTTAAGAACAGACTAATGCTTGACATTTCAAAAGACACCCCGTAATCAGAGCGTGCGGAGCAAACTAGAGCCAGTCGAACCAATCTGCAGAAACATCCAAGGGAGGAGAGTTAAAAAGCTGAGGCTCACATTTGAGCTTCCTCATATTCTCCTTATGTTTCCTGTGTAAGCGATACTACAACTGTCCTTTTCTCTTTAAAAATATAAACTAGACTAGAACCACCTTGTGTCTCCAAAAACTCCTAATTATTATCAATGTAGATGTTAATATTGGTTAGATTTTGTCTGAAAGCTATTTTTAATCTTTCAAACAAAAAAACCCCAACAAAAAACAAGGTGATTCAATTCAATTTCCTAAAAAATCAATGATGTTTGTTTTATGTAGGCCAAATAAAAATTGCCATAAAATGTGAGGCCACAACTGCTATGTCCTCTATAAAAGGTTTGGCCTTTTATAGAGGCAAAAATCTGCCTCTATAAAAATAATTAATGGATATCACTACATTATTTACTGGTCCAGTTGAAATAAAAATTAAAAAAAGGTTAAAAAAGAAAAACACAACCAAAACAATACCACCGATTCCCAGTTCTGCACTAGCATGACTGACACACATTCCCTTCTCTTATCTTTCACTTTTTGACGTGTAACTAATCAAAAGAGCCCTGTGTAATGCTATATTTAAATCGCACAAAACAGGAAGTCAATGATTATGAAACAAGAGTTCCTTGAACTTGTATAATCTTTAAAAAAAAAAGCATGCATTTAGTTTTGAAAACATTTTTTATAGATGTCAACTCAAAATTCAACTCAGACTTTGTTATTTATCAAAACATGATTGTTTTCATCTACATAGACAGAAACAATCCATGTTAAATAAACAAATTAAAAAATGTCTTCAAATCAAAGGTTGAGATTTCTACATTTTGGTACGATATTACGGTACTCCTATAAAACAATTCATCTAATTTCACATCTTCATCAATGGGGTCAATAATTGCTATCAGTGCTACATGCTGTCGTTTATTTCCTCAATGATTATTTTTATTTTATGCTTTATATTTTTGATACTTCTTTTATCAAAAGACACAGAAAAGCAGCTTTTTGTTTTCTTCTCGCATTGCTTCAAATAATCTATACTTCTTAGCAGACCTTTTTCTGAACAGTGGCTTTTCCTGTTACATAACGTCTGTTTTGGGGGGTTTTTTAACTAACCACGTTATTCTCAGATAATCTAACATTCTTTGAATGAGTGAGAGAGTATTTGGTACACATTTAGTGCTGCAGACGCTGGGAGGGGGGTTTGTGTCCTGAACATGCTTCACATTTAAACCACAAAATTTCAATGTGTTTCATTAGGATTTGATGTGAAAAACCTATATAAAGTAGAAGAAAAGTAACATTTTGTTTTCTGTGCAAAAAAATCTGGTAAACGTGGTGTGCATTTGTAATGAATCTCTCTACGGAAGTACTTTATGGAAACACATCCAGCTGTAGCGACAAGTAGTACTTTTTTTGGCACATCTCCACCAGATTTTCTCATCTAAATGCAGAAATTCAGAACAATTTTTATTTACAACATATCTCAGTAGCAAAGGATGGATGGCTCCTGTGAACGTCAATTCTCAAATCTTGCCCAGACTCTCAAATGAGTGTTTTGCATACGGGCCAAAAGGCTTTGAATCAGGGGTGGAAATTAGCACCCGCCACTGGCTAAATGCGGGTAAAAGTATGAAGTGGCGTGTAAATTGGAGCAATGCACCGTCTCTGTGGCTGGTTGACAATTTGAACAGGAAAAAAAAAAGCTGCATTCCGGCCCTACACTGTCATAATTTAACACAAAAATTATATTAAATCTAATTTTTATCGGGGCGTGCTATGGTGGCGCAGGGGTTTAGCACGCCCCATGCTTGGAGGCCTCAGTCCTCGACGCGGACGTCGCGGGTTCGACTCCCGGTCCCGGTGACCCTTGCCGCATGTCCTCCCCCTTCCTGTCAGCCTACTGTCGCGGAAAATGCGAGCCACTAGCGCCGCAAAAAAAAAAACTCTTCGGAGAAAAAAATGATTAAAAAAAATCTAATTTTTATCGACCGCGACAGTCCAATGGTTGATTTTATTGACGGACATTGGGCTTATCCAATGAAATCCCTCGGTCCTCCCCTCTCAGGTTATACATAGCGCCATTTTAGCTAATGGTTGCTGCTGACCGGAGTCCGAGAAAATGAGCGGATACGAGACGGAGCGGGTCAGAATAACTAAGACAAAAGATAAAAAGCGCATAAGCCCATTCAGAAAAATGTGTCAATGCTTTATGTTAAATTATTCTGTATATGTACATCCGTATAGTAAACTTACTGTCAGTAAATTGGTTTTCATAGAGTTAAGAATAAATCATACATTTTCTATAATTTGCTTGTACTTGTGGGGTTTCTAATGGAAAGAACATTTTTTTTTAAAAAAACAGTGGCTGTTGAAACGTCTGATTGGCTGGAACATTTTTAATTTCCACCCCTGCTTTGAATCAGTCTCATCTTCTTTCACGTGTTTGCCTAAATGGCTTCTGGCAAAACTCTAACCTGGATTTTTTTAAGCAATCTTTTGTTGTTGTTTTTTTTTTTTTTCTTTTAGCCACTCCTCCATATGATTTGTCAAGAGCATGACTAATAGTTATGGAGATTTTCTCACCTGAGCTGTACATCTGGTTTTTTTGAATGATTAAACGGTGCTCATAAACCGGCTTTACTGGCACAACTTTAAAGCCTGACCTGTCCGCTGCGTCGATTGGTCTTCACTGTCTTATTTTGCCTCTCATGTTCATCAAACCTCTGAGGCCTTCACAGAATAGCTGAACTTATATTGAGATTATATTACACTAAGTGCAAAAACACAATCTTGCCAAGAACCTTCGGTCTAGTTTCTAGTGCAAATATCTTAGACCACTTGAAATAAGACAAATGTAACTTATAAGCAACTTTTCACCTTGATATGGGAGCTTGTTTTGACTCAATTTCTTACAATTGATGAAAAAGCACTTGTTTATTTAACTTACAACATGGGAGAAATGTCTTGTTTAACATCAAATAATCTGCCAGATCAAGTATTTTTCCCCATCTTGTTTTAAGCCAATTATTGATTTAATATAAGCTCCTGTATCTTGCTAAAAAGGTACTTGTAATCTAATTTTTATGCACTAGACCAAAAATACTTAGTAAGATTTTGTGTTTTCACGGTGTCTTCTTAACTGCATTTCATTTAGGGGCATCAGGGTGAAACGGGCAGAAGCTACACAGCTCAGACTTTGATTTCAAAACCCAGTCCACTTTCCTTTCACCTCACAATTTTGAACTACGTTGTTAAGCGTCAGAATGATTGCATGGCAGGAATGAACAGTAACAGAACAGACAAAGACAAAAGTGAGGACTTGACGAATTGAAATCGGAGCTTAAAGTTCTTCACCGGCTTCAGGACTTCAAGAGTAATTCGATAAGTATGAGCTCAGCGGAGGCAAGGTGCACGCTTACAAATATTTTGACAACAGGGCGAAAACTAATGACTTCAGCGAGCTCTGATATTATCCACTTCACTTCTGTGTGTATAAAAGGGGTTGAAAGACTAATCTAAACGCAGAGAGGTTTATAATTAATATGTGCTCAAATATTGGGACTTTCTAAAACCAACAGAAGTGGACACAGACACACACACACACACACACACACACACACACACACACACACACACACACACACAAAAGCTAGGTTGTGTTCAGCGTCTGTTGCCTCTACAATCATGCACCAAAGCTTGGCTAATATCGCTGGCATATCACTCACATTTGAATGTTTGAGCATTAGGAATCCAAGATTACAAATATTACACCTTGCAATAGGAAAAGCATAAATAAAATAAGGGTGGAGATGAATTTGCGGTGCTTCGTCACTGATAGCATTAGGAATAACATGTTTAAAAAAGGTGGAAAATATTTTGCTTTCAGAGAAAAAGTATGTTTACATCAGCAAGCCTGCAGGTGCAAATGTTTCCTGTTTGCTGTTTACAATGCAACAAACCACTGATACTCGTGAGGGTTACAGACTACAGCCACCCACGAATAGCTAAAATCCACAAATACTTCAGACCCCTCTAAAAACCCTAATAACTCCCTATTTTAATAGTTCAAACACCAAATATGCCTTAATATGCATAAATACACACTGTGGAAGAAGCTAATATCTACAGTATTTTTTTATTTCCACTCTTGGAGCTACAGCCAATCAGCACCAGGGGAAATAAACGGCGCCCTCAGCTGGTGTGGAGGACCAGCTGAGCAGCTGCATGGTTTGCTTATGCCTCGTGTTGACTGGCTCCTATAACATTTACTGACATTACGAGAAAAAAAGAAAAAACATTTCCTGTATTTAAAAGGCCAAAATTGTCAAATATGAAAAAACCCCAAAAACACCCAGATGATGTCACCGTTTTGGGTATTAAACAAATACCCACAAATGTGTTCTTGTAGTTTGTGTGTGTTTACCATATCGTCTTCCTCCTCCTGCTCCTCTTCATCATCATCATTCTCCGGTGTCCCCTTGTCGCGGTCTGCGTTCCCGCCGTCCTCAGCTGCTTTGCTGCTTCCACGGTCCGGGTCTGGTGCGTTATCAACATCACCGCCATAAACTTTCCTCTCAGCACCAGCCGTCGTCTCTTCTCCCTCGGACACGACGCTGTAGCTGGAGGAAGAAGAAGAAGACAGACCTCTACCGCTTCCAGACACCGAGAAATGCTGCTGCTCCATTGTGTCAAGTTGTTGTGGTTTTAATGCGACGCCACAACAAACGCGGCTTTTTAAAAAAAAAATTATTATTAATTAACTTCCCAGCGCACCTGTCCGGTTCATTTTAAGAAGCTACAGAAGTCAACTCACTCTCTGAGTGAGAACGGAGCCACGACGCAAACATTGTAACTCAGCGCTGCTCATTAAACGCATCGACATGTCCAGTCCAAACCCCAAAGCTTGTCAAACAGCTGGGCTCCCCTCCTCTGTTGCGGTCGCCTCCTTTTGGATTTTGACGCTCATGACGTTCCCAGCAGCGCGAGACCATTCTGTCACTGCCCCTCATATCTCACAACTACATTCAGCCTGCTGCCTCAAACGAAACCATGCCCACAGCGTGCGGGTGTGGACCAATCAGATCACAGAGACCGGCGAAGCTGCCAAATGCTACTGGTCCGCACTATTTTACACGCCGGTGTGGCGTGCAGACGCGACGTTGAGAGCGGCGCGCGGATTTTGCATGACTGTGAGGGCTGAGAATCAGCTGAATGCCTTTTTATTACAGTTTTTCCAGAAACATGCTATTTATTTATTTTTTTTCTTGAAAGCATACACTGACAGAGTATAATGATGTTTCAAATTAATTTTTAGAATGCTTTTTTTTTTTTTTTTTTTACATTTATGTAACTTAATTGTAAAAAACCTCTTTGAAGCTGCCCTGTGGAGTAATTAAAAACATATTCTCGGGTATTCCTTGTACAGGAAGCCTGCTCTTCACAAGACAACAAAGATGCACACATGACAATTATTCACACGCACGCACGCACACACACACACACACACACACTCATATAAGGATAATTTAGAGAATTCAATCAACCTAACAGGGAGAAAATCCAAACTCCATACAGTAAGGGATTCAAACGCAGGACTTCCTTGCTACCAGCTGCGCCACTAAGCAGTCTTTGCACCTTATCATGAGCTAATCAGACACGAACTTCCGGCCACTAATACAGCAACATTTTCCCATAGTGTATTTGCGTGAACCACCATAGAAAACGTCTTCCAGGGATAAGTAAGATGTTACTTTTCCTCATTTTGCTGTATACAACCACTAAAATACAGCTCATGTCAGTGAATAATATTGAAAGCTATATGAATATCTATTATATCCAGCCCTGAAGACTGTCTGTTCAGGATAACGTCAACTCATCCGAGAAAACATTTTTCCCTCCTTTTCTCCTCTAACAGCAGCGCACCCTTTCTGTCACAGTTGCAAGCCAAGTCATGCAGCGGTGATATGGAAAACGAGCAGACCCACCTTGATTCCCACGTCCCACAGTGCTGTTGCCATAAGGCGCTCAGTTTAATTGATTTGTTCATCCTAAGACCATTTTTATTTATGTCAAAAATTAATTTTTATTTATTTATTCATTTGTATTTAGTCGACTTTGCTACTTTATGTTAGCCTGTACCCCTCACTTCTTAAAGGCGACACGCCCACATTCAACAGCGCCTTTAATTTATCTTATCTAAACAACTCGCTGAGCTGTAAAGCTTTTTACCAGTAAAGGAAAACACGATAAGCTTTTACCATAATGTACAATTTAACAAATTAAGGGAGTGCTAGATGCTTTCCAATCCCTGTAATTGATGTTTCAAAGAGAAAGTTGCAGATGTTTTGATTTAATTTAATATTATACCATAACTGTCCACTCCCCTTGAACCATTTCTCAAATTTTCACATTGCAGCCACAGTGGGTGTTTGGGTGAGATGAGACCAAAATGATGTTGCTGCTGTTCTCTTGGTGTACATGCAAGATGCAACTATGTACAACAGAAAATTATTGTTGCAAATCATTCTGTCAACACCACATCCACATTAAGATGTGATAGCAACGTCATGCTGTAGGGATTCCTTTTCTTCTGCAGAAGAAAATAGAAGCTGGATCGTGAAATCAGTTTGATCAACGCAGATGAATGATCCAGTCAAAGTTCAGCCATGAGAATCTGTGAGTAGACGCGATAGCTGATGTCTTTAATCCAAATGTACTGAGCTTGAGCTGCTTTGTAAAGAAGTGCCGGCATGAATTTCAGTCTCTTCATGAAAGAGACTGAATCTCTATAAGTGTGCATTTTTAATAGCGGTGAAAGACGTTTCTATGCAAAGCAGAGTGTGTTCAAATCGGTTTCAAAGATGCGGATTAGGCTCCGTTATGCAACTTTGAGAAAACTTGTGAAGCTAAATGTAACCTAAAGCAAAGATTGAGTAGATTCATTGTCTTAATTACAAAGTAAACTGTATTGCTTTCAAACGCCATTGTCTGTTTTTTACTATGTTTTTTTTCAAAGTAAAATGTTTCACTGAGGCAAAGCAGTTACTAAGGCGATTTTCATGCAACATAGTTTCACAGAAACCAAGGACAATACAAGATTAAAGACAAAAGCGCTCAGTCACTGAATAATCACTTACATATGTACATAAACACAGATTTACACTCATAAACACTTCAGATGTAGGAATGCTGTCTTAAATTGAAATAGGACTAATATGGTCAACACTAGAGTTAATTAGTAAGACACTAAATTGCATTGCGTCCAAATATGCTGCAGTTGGAAAAACATGAAGGGACAAAAAATGAAGTGATCAACTTAGAGACTTTTAGAGTTAAACATGGACAAAAGTTTAAGCAAAGGAGCTAAAATCTCATTTTATTAGATTTTTATAGACTACTCCATGTTTCCAGAATGGTTGTTTATAGTGATTTTTTTTAAAAACAGTCTGACAGTAATTTGACTTGCAAATGAAACTAAACCAAAATTAAAAAAATGCACAATTCCACTTAATTCCCGATTCAACAATTGTTGGGCATTTGTGCTTTCACCCAGAATCAGTTGGTTCCAATGTTGTTGTTTTGTTCTTACTACTAATAAATGAAATCATCATTCCCAATCTGCCTTTTCTACTTTCTTAGGTTATTGGAGGCAAAGCCAGATAAAAACCGTACTGTGGTAAATGCTTGTTCACGGAGCTGAGCATCACAAAACATCCCCGACTGAACTTTACGGCCTGAGCATCGATCGCTGCTCCCTGGCCTCGAACGACTCATCCAAAGGTTGAGGAAAAATACGGCTAAAAATAAATGTTCAGAGTAGCAGGATGCACTGCAGGGACCTCCTTCTCTGCAAGAGTCGAGGCCTCCGTGGAAGAGTCTGGAAGTAAACTTCATTGTTCTGAGAGAAGTACGACTTGCAAAGAGTCCTTTGTTTCTTGCATCAAAACAAAAAGAGACACATCATCTAACAAAAGGAAGAAGTACTTTTCTCAAGAAGGGAATCGCATGCAATGCTAATTTCTCTCTATGGAACTGTTGGTTGGAGCTGGAGTTCATCCGGAGCTCCATGTGGTTTGTGTTGAACTTTTTGTATTCAGGAGACAATATGTTTTCTTTGTTTTTCTCAAGCGCCTGCCTGTTCACGGCTCTAACCTTCAGAAATGTTGCCATTCAGACATTTTTGGTTGCACTGATCCCCGGTAAGCAACGCAGTTCTCAAAGTTACGAGCCTCTTGAGAGAGAATTTCTCTCATACCGCCTGGATGTGGTGCAGAAAACCTGGCGTACCGGTAACACCACGGACTTTTCTTTACCCGCTCTGAAACACGCGGTCGTGTCCGTGGCTTTGCCCGTTATGACATGTTTGCGTCTGTTTGTTCAAACATGGCCGACATGTTGGTGAAGCTCTCTGTGGCCATGTTTCTCGATAAAGTTATTTTCCTCGAACATTGAAACCGAAGAAAGAAGTCCCTGTGAATACGAAGGATCTGCGCAGAGACTCAAAGTGGTACAATGTCAACTTTCACACTTTGTTAGTTCCAATTTCTATTTTAAGAATTTCTGCAATGTTTGCTACGACAGCGTACCGGGGTTATTGTAGGTAGAAAAAATAGGGAGGAGTAAATTCCCGCCAAAAAACTCAGACATTTTCGAGAAAAGACAAGGAATTTTTCTGAGTTTGAAAAGTCCTAAATTTGCTATTAAAAAAAACTCAGAAATGTTCACCTTTTCCTTTTAAATTTCTGAGATTAATCCCAAAATTTTGGACTTTTCAAACTTTGAAATTTGCTAGTGTTTTTTTATTTTCTGACATTAATTAAAAAAATGTATGCACTTTTTTGGCAGATTTTTTTTATATGTACATCGGCCGTAACGCTGACGTAGTTAAGAGCATCTGTACCATCTCATGTTTTGAAGGTGCTGATTACAAAGCAAGACATTAGGTAGGCAAACACTAGAGGGCATGACTGCACAAAACAGGACGGGATGACATCAGCAGTGCAGCGTTTTGAATATGTATTTGTTTGGATAAAGAAAAAATATATCAGTGTGTGTGACTTTTAAAACAATTCTTATGAATAGAATGTCTTCTTTGAACATCTGGTTCCTCTTTTTGTAAATTCTCCTTTTTAAAAAAAAAATTGAGATAATATCTTTTTGACAAGGGGGGTGGAGGGTGGAACGTCCTAATTAACTGCAAAGCACCATTAACTTCTCAAAAACAACATGTCTCATTTTTATTTTGTGGTTGCATTTGCCTACTTTAAGATTTGTCAATATGGTTTCCGAATATCAAATCTAAAGGAATTCGATAATCCTGAATTTACTTTTTATTGTACATGAAGAATTTTATATTTAAAATGAAAAATGGTTCAGTTGTGGAAAAGAAAAGAAAACATTGCTCTTTGTTACAAATTAGTGCAAGGGAAATAACTTTTATGACAAGTTCACCTTCTTTGTTGAGCTAATAAATCATGAAACTGGACCGTTTTTTAATGCGAAACAAAACAGTTTATTTGTTATAATGAATCAGTCTCTGCTTCGGGCCCTTGATGGTCTTGAGCCGGCTCTGAGGTGGAGTCGGGGATCAAGCAGAGAAATGGAACGGGCATTGTGGAGGGTCTAGGGATATTAAAGAAAGAGAGAACACAAGGTTAGAGAGAGATGAACCTGACAATAAAACTGTGTTAAACTGTTTTTCATGTGTGAAATGTGCCGTCGGGAGCAGAACCCAACACATCCCTGTCTCCCGACCTCTGATTCAGCAAACATTTAGAGGAATTCTGCACAATTAGTCGTCCAAAATAGTTTGAAGCTTGTCTGGAAAAATCTGGAAACCTGAATGCATGGCTTTACAGCAGGTAAAATAAGCATTAATACACTTTAGATATATATAAATATATATATTTATATATATATATATATATATATATATAACATATTTCTAAAGGTGTGAAATTTCCACCGGGTGTTGGCAAAAACCCAATTAATTGATACACAGAAAGAAATCAAATAAATGCGCAAATTAAGCAATGTGAGACAACAGACCAAAAAAGTATTGAACACACACAGTGGAAAAAAGGCATGGAAAGCCAAGACATCAGCTAAAATCTATCAGATGTCACTCAGCCATCCTGGCCCTGGTCAGTGTTACAGAACAGGGCCGGTCCAAGCCTTTTTGTGGCCCTAAGCAGTTTTTTTCTGGGGGCGATGGGTGGCATCCATCATGTCAACACCAAAGGATTTATCATCAGCATCATTTGTAATTAGTATATATTGTAAGTTTCCAGGAGTAGAAAAGTAAAAAAAATAAAAATAACCATTTGGATTTTGAAACGCAGAATGGCACACGTAAATGGTGTGTACATGCGCCATTTTATTTTAACTATTTGAAAATTACATCGGCTGAAAAACACAAAATTTAATATCTTGTATTTCCCCAAAGGTGGCAGCAGCCATCGACAGGAAGAAATGAATCATTATTAATTATAAAAACAATACAGAAATTGTTTTTCCATGTGTAATAGCATTTAGTTTGCAATATTCAATGTTATTTAAAATTTATGTATATTTGTCTATCATGTTGGTTTGGTGCTCTTGGGAGCCCCTTGTGGTGTGGGGGGCCCCAAGCAGCCACATTTGCCTTGAGCCGGCCCTGTAAATGAACATCAAGTAGTTCAGTCCAAACTGATGGCCTATAAAATAATAAAAAAAAGAGAGTAAATGGATTAAAAGCAGTGAAACTCTTTAAATGAACTGTAAAGAAGGATCCAAGTCAAATCTATCTGCACTGCAAAACACAAAATCTCACCAAGTATTTTTGTTTTGGTTTCTAGTGAAAAATATCTTAGTACACTTAAAATAATGCAAAACTCACTCACAAGTGATTGATATTGGAGCTTATTTTAAGTCGATAATTTCTTAATACTGATGGAAAAAAAGTTCTAGTTATACGTGAAATGATCTGCCAAAAAGTGGAACTGGTCCTTTTTCATCAATACTAAGGAATTATCGACTTTAAGTGGAGTAAGATAGTTCCATTGGAAACCAGACAGAAAGTGTTTGGTAAGATGTAGAGTTTTTGCACTTTGTTTGTACTTTGCAAACTATTTTCTCTACATATTAAAAATTAAAATTGCTAATATTGATTATCTAAATGTTTTACTCATTCTGCTTTGCAAATGTGTTTCAGTGCTTCCACATTTTTGACATCGCAAACATCACTTTATTTAATTGGGATTTATTACGATAACTCAACGACCAGCCTGCTTGCTAACTAGGTGTCTTGCACTGGGTTTAATTTAGGTGCATCGGAGTAGAAGGGTTAAACAAAAGAAGGGCACCTTTGTTCAAATCACAGCAAAAAGAATTCAACGTTTGTTTTTGTGAGAGAAGTGGAACAATTTTATACATGAACACATGCAAGGATGAACAGAAATCAGTCTTACAGGCTGTACTGCTGCTCCTGCTCTCTGAGGTCTTCTTCTTCTTGCCCTAAAAGTGAAATATATCAGACTTGAGTTGGAAGGATCTAATTCTGGTCTCAGTGTTTTATCAGCATTAAGCTGGCGATGCGACCATGTTT
>CAEFZX010016329.1:0-10175 GCA_903066825.1 Alfaro cultratus | reverse complement strand
AAGAATTTCAGGATAGGAAACTTTTTGATATCATGTGCATTATATAACTAACTCTCTCTCTCTCTCTCTCTCTCTCTATATATATAGATATATATATATATATATATATTATTTTTATTTTTTACAAGATACATAAAAGGTACATACTGCAGCTTTAAGCAAGTGGTCGGACTATATTTTATTTAAATGTGTAAGATCGAACAAGGCAGGCAGAGTCCACTCTTGTGCAAGGTTTTCTTTTTATAAAAACTTTCGAAACCACATTTTATTCTCCTTCCACATTATGCAATATCTACATCTTGGCCATGCAAGGCAATGACCAGGACATAGACTACTAAAACTACATTCATCAATAACTGAAAAAGAAACCGCAAAAAAAAAAACTATACAATTTGGAAAGTTCCTTCAAATATGTCATCAGCCCGGCTAGCTCAGTCGGTAGAGCATGAGACTCTTAATCTCAGGGTCGTGGGTTCGAGCCCCACGTTGGGCGCAATTTTTTCTTCTGGTCCTAAAACATGAGAAGCCGTTTGAAATCCTGACGGGTTTGGTTGCTGAACGAGGTATACAGATTTGTCTCTTTTCTTTTGTTTTGCCGTCGTCACTTATTTGCATCCCGGAAGTGCTTCTATTTACGTAACGAGGTCAAAATGGCGGCTCCCTGCTTGTGAAAGGGTCGAACCAGAAGGCAGCTTTATGATCCTAAAACATGTACAAAACGCCATGCAGCAGGCTGACAGGTAAGGGCAGGAGAACAATGTAATATTCCGTCAACCAGCTGTTTACCTTTACAGACACATTTTCGTCTTGCAGGCTGTTAGCAGCCCGAAAGCTAATACGGAAGCTAGTTCAGCATGTAGCTTACCGGTTGAGAGTTAGCATATATAGGAGACTACAAGTGACTTTGTCTGGCTGTCTATTATCGGTTTCTATGCAAAAATGTGGCTTTCGCTAACGACCACAATTCTGCTTTAAATGATACTGTTGAATATCTAAATAGTTGCAGAAATAACACGCATACTGCTATTAGCTATAAGACGTGGCTGGGAGACAAGAAACATACCCAAACAAGTGATAGAAGCTGCACAGTATAAAGAACTGGAACTCTCTCCCCGTACTCATAAACTCCTACTAGATGAACAGAAATATGCTTGCTAAGCGGTTATGTACTCTTCCTGATATCACAAATTGTAAAACTCATAATATTTGAGTTATAGATGCACGGCACATTGACACATTACGTCTGCATAATGTGGTCGTTTTGGACAATTGATGTTTGTGACCGACAATCAATTCGTAATTTCTACGACTAAAATCAAATTGCATCATATACTCATAGTTTACTATACGCTAATGTGCCAATATGGCTTCTAGAAATGATATCTAGCACCAGGAGGTTTCTTTGAGATATTTTTAGTTTGATTATGTCATCAAAATCTATCATATTTCATAGGACTCGGGTGCTCCAAACAGGGATAAGATTCCTATGGAAATAGGGTGTTGTACAAACTCTCATGAAAATTAATATGTATTGTTTAATTGTATTAAAAGTTTGCTGTGCCTATTTCATTTAAAAATAAAAACACTTCAAATAATATGAAATGATTGAAAGGCTTCAAATTTCTACTTTTGTAACAATTATTTTACTAGATGTGTAATCGCAGGCAATGCAAGTCAATTCGAGCATGTCACTTAATATATGTTATTTTACTGTGTTTTGGTCATTTCTCAATTTTACCATATTAGTACATTGGTAGTTTCATATCCGGCTTCTGGAAAGGACTTTGGGTCATTTTGCCCACCTTAGAGAAATTTTGTGTTCAATTATTATTATTATTATTATTATTATTATTATTATTATTATTATTATTATTATTATTATTATTTTATTATATAATTCCCATATTATCAGTAGATAATATGAGAATTATTTTAATTGTCAAAAGAGGTTCAAAACATTCCTCACTTAAGAAAAAAAATATACCTGTCAGTTCAATGGAGAAAGTAATGAAACAAGTGTGTTTGGGGAATATTTCCTGTTACACTGTGTTAAGGGCTTAGTACTGTGTTAAGGTATTAATTGTGCTTCTTTTTTTCTGCAGGTTTTCTAGGTGTAAGAATAAAACAGCAATTGGTTCAAATTGCTCCTCAATGTAACCAGACTGCTCAAAGTCTTATTTACCTCCACAAAAGAAATCCCTCAAACTGGCTGACGTATCAGCATCTTAACTTTCTGAAACGACAGGTATCTTCACTGGGCATTACCAGTCCTATTTTTAACCCAGTGTGTTGTTCTAAAATGTATCAACCCAACAGTAAAACTGTAAATCTTATTGTCCCTTTTTGCTCCTGACTTTGTTTTCATAGTATGTTACCAAAACCAGCAGTGAACTTCAGCAGCGCGCAGTCCCCAAGCACGACCTGACCATTGCTGATGAAAGAGATGCCAGCGTTGAAAAACAGGTGGAGAGAATACCGGCGATTAATGCTGAGCTTGCAGAAGTTGCCCCACTGTCAGAAGATGTAATGCATAAAACAGGACCTGAAAACTTCCCTACAAAGCCTGCTACACAAAGTGTGACAACTCCAAAGGGTTCTGCGTCCCATTTTGCTGCAACCACAGATGAGCCTCCGCATGTTCAAGTGGAGACGGAAGAGGCGAGGCAGGCCCGTCTTGACAGACAGTGGAAGCCACTGAAAGTTGATGTGGGTGACCTACCAGGTGTCTACGCTCGACTTGCTAAAATCAAACTTACAGGTAGAGTACCTTAAACCTCACTGTGTTTATATATACATATACATAAATCTCTGGTTTCATTCAGTCTTATTAGCTGTTTTATAATTCATAAAAAATCTGTATGATTGACAAAATCTTTACTTTTCTCATATAGTTAATGACTGTTTACTGCTGTCAATGTATTCTGGGGTTTCAATTGGTTACATTTTTACAACCTCAAAAAATATCTTATGCTAGTATAATAAAACTGGTTGTTTTTCTCTGTGATGGAATTATTTTAAGTTTAATTAATTCTGCTCACAGAAAAAATTACTCATGGTGTTCCACTGGGCTTTGCCCTGTGACCATTAAAGACAGTGAACCGTAGTTGTCTGTTAGACTGAAACAGGTTGGATAGCTTAATTTTTTTGCTTCTAAGTTTATACTTGGCAGAAATAAGCATGGGTTTGCATGTATATATCAAGATATACAAAGTTTTAGAAATGCTAAAATGTGTCAATACACTGTTTCCACGGTCTACAGTCCTTTATATAAAAGACCTGAGAAAGTGTGTAGTTATCCATGCTAACCAAATAAATATGCAAAATTAACTGGCCTAGTATGTCCATTAAGAAACTGTATGTTCAACCCACACTTTTCCCATCAGAACTACTACTGAATAGTTAATCTATGGATATGCAGTTTTTCCTAACAAACTGATTTGCAGTCTAAATTTTCACTCCCATTTTGCACTGTTAAATAATGAAGACAAGATATAGTTGAATTTGTTGGTTATATTTCAACCTGAAATATAACCACTGTGCACAGTTTACATATTAGATTACTGATCACACTTTTACCAGTTAATTATTATCATAGTAAAGTTTCCAACACTTAGCATTATGTCTAACAAACCTTCCATCTGGAAAAGTTTCCAGTTTTCCAAGCAAACCTAATTTTAATATTCAGTATGGCTGCCCCATTTAGCAAATGTAGTAAAGGTTGCAGGTATGAAAAATGTATTGTTACATCTGGTGGTTCTTCTCATTAACTCTGTGGCACATTGATATTTTTGCATAGCCTTTATGGATCAAGGTCTTCATTTAGTGTCAGAAAACAAAATGGAAGTAAATAAATGATTACCTTGTATTGCTAATAGGAATAATATAAGCTGCTACGAGTTTACTACTAGCGCATCTGGCAGCCCTAAATGAATTAAACTAAGCAATTATTATTAAGTGATTTTGCAGTTGGAATTTTAACTTGTTTTGTCTGTTTTCAGCTCTGGTGGTAACAACTGCAGCAGCTGGTTTTGCAATGGCTCCCGTCCCTTTTGATCCTGTCTTGTTTTTCGTGTCTTCTCTGGGAACAGGCCTGGCATCCTGTGCTGCCAATTCCATTAACCAGGTTAGTTGCTTTCATATTGCTACCCAACATTAGAGTTTTTTTATAGGCTGTAAGCATCTTTTGAAAGTGGCTACTTTGAGGAAATCTTTTGTGATCTTATCAACTTTTGTCAGGCGTAGATGGATATTTGTTGATCTCCAACTTTTTTGTAATACAAACATAAGGTAGCTGGACGACATGCTCCTACACGCAGCTGTCTTAGAATAATTGATCATTTTCCAGAAACATCTGAAAGAACCATCATCCTCACCTTTTGTTCTCATCCGCTCCACATTTCTATTTAAGCTACATATCTCAAAAATGCATCGAGTTGACTGCAAGTTGTCATTATTTCTCTCCTGAAAGCTTTTTTTCAGATCTGTGAACAAAGGAGCTTTTTTCTATAGAGGCTCTTAGAAAGCCCTGAATGAGTAGAGCCTCCCTCCACTGTCTTGTGTTGACGTCTTACATCGGAATTTGGTCTGTGATTTAAGAATTTTAGCATAAAGGGTGAACTCTTTGCTAGCCCTTGATTGAACTGTGTTTAGTTGTGGTTTTAGCCTGTAATTTGGCAGAGACCTTGATTATACTGTGGGTTGGTGCCCTTAAGGCGAACCTCCACCTGAGCCTTCACCATATGTCTCATCTTCTGTTTAGTAACTAAATAGTTGAGTATCTATAGAAAACAATGCAAAGACCTTAGATGAGTCACCTATAATTTTTGGAAATGTTTTGACACAGAGCTGGCTGCTTTGCTTTTTTACATCTCACACTTAGCAGAAGTGTAAATATTTTTAAGATGCTGGAAAAATGTCCTTGTCTTCCCATACTGAATAGTTAAACCCTGGAAGACATTTGAACAACACAAAATAAAAGAAAAACATGTGTGTTATGTTATTTAATCTTGACCATTGACAGACCATTGACCAATGAAGGAATTTCATAAATATCCCCATTTATGCATCAAAATGTTTCCGGAACCAATCGAACTCAAAAACGTGCACCTAAATACATGCTGATGCATTTACAGAATTGTAGATGGTGAGAGTTTGAAGTTTTTAAGTATTTATAGATCAGTGAAATAAAAATAATAACTTGTTTAACCTGCAGATCATCCATGAGTTCTAATCCTTGGAAATTTAGCTGATTCATGCCCTGTTGATGCACATTTCAAATTTTTAACCTATAAATAGTTTTCATAGGCGTACAAGCGTTCAATCTGGAAATCTAGCAATTAGTCATCCAGCTGTTAGAATTGGGCAATTTTCTAATAATTTACTGTAATACTGGGGTGTAAATAAATATTGAAAAATCAGAGTTTTTAATCATGACTTAGAATTCCCACCATTTCATTCTTTAAATGCATCAGCAGCATGCATCTGTTTTGAGTTAAGTGAAATTAAGATAAAAGATGGTATGTTTTTGATACAGGTAAGGATAAAACCCTGCAATTCCTATCTGCATTTTTCTAAATTGGTAATCCTAAAAAGAGTAGAAATTGTACAACATAGAACCTCCTGTGCATTTCTGTTTTCCCCTTATGGTGTTGTTGTCCCGAATAAAGAATCAGAATGAAATAAAATCATAATTTGCAGTGTATGCCTAAAGAAAAACTGCATTGGCCATGAGCATTGTGAGTATTTTTAGGATTTCATATTTAATTTTGCTCTAAATGGTAATTATGGAATTCTCCTTTGTTTCTGTGGATAAATATATACTGAAGTGAAAAGAGATCCTTTGGAACCTTTGTTTAAAATTTCTCTCTTTTCTTCACAATTGCCTTTTTGAGTCTTGCTTTAAATTCAGCTTATGGTGCATGTTGCCAAGAAGTCTTTTTATGTGGCAATGTTACTGGTATGTGACCCTGAACCTCCACATGAGAGAGAATCTTGCAGCTCTTTTCTCCCTTGCTCTCTTTAAGTACAATGTCATCAGAGTCTTAATTGGAAATGGCTGGGGATGGGATGGGGATCATGCTTTCAGTCTTAATAGCCACCTGTCTTGATGTGGAGCTGACTTTGATGTTGTTTTTCTTCTGGAATCAGGAAAGACTGAATAACTTCTTGTTGGCAGAAAAATGAAATTGCAGTGCCTTGCAAAAGTATTCATATCTCTTAAGCATTTTCTTTAGACCATCTCAAATTTTTCTCAGTTGGATTTGACTGGACCACATAATCAGTTGAGTATGTTTTGATTGAAACCCGTCTATTGTAACTCTGTCTCTATCGACACTCGTTTCACTTTAGGTATTAGTTTTTGTCAACATGGTATGTTTGTACTCTGACTGTATTAAAAAAACAACAAAGCTTGAAATGTCTCAATTTAAAATACTTTTAAAAAAAACGAAAAGTGACACCCGTGCGTCCTTTTCTTTCCACTTTATTGTTATAAAATACAGTGTGTTGGTTTGTTCCATCGAAACCCTCTACAATAAATTGAAGTTTGTTGTTGTAATGTGATAATTGTGAAGAAGTCAAGGGGTGTGAATACTTTTGTAATGTGCTTGGACTTAAATTCATTCTGCACATAACTATGTATCTGTATAGAACAGTTTGTGTTGATTATCTATTTTTGTCAGACGTATCCTCAGCTGTCCTGACATAATCTCAACATTGTGCATTTCTCTAAATTGGTAATCCTAAAAAGAGTAGAAATTCTGCAACTCTTAACTTCAGAGCTGCTGCCTTAGGCTTTTTTCCCTTCTCACTCCCTTTCATCCCTAAAATGCCAGCTTTTCAGTGTAAGTTTAGTTTGGGGTGATCAAAGGCCGTTTTTTTTTCCTAATACACAGAAAGTCAAACAAAAACCTGACAAATCAGTGCAAAGATCAAGCGAAGATGACTTCCTAAGGATTTGGTGCTCCCTTCTAATCCCTTAATGTTCTGCATCCGAAGAGGGAGAGCAGTGTGCGATATTGTGACCACACAACTGTCAGATTTCCTTCAGGAACGGAGCGAGAGAGAAATTCATAACGATTCTACTGTGGTAGTCAGAACTGCGATTCGCTGTGAAAAGCCGAGGCTGCCACTTGTTCCATTGGGAAGCGCCCGTAAGCCAAAAGGAAATGTTGTGGTTTCTTTTCCAAACATTCATTTATTTTGGAAACTGACCCAAAGGAACCAGAGTATAATAGCCATGGTATTTTAACCAGAATTCTTTGGGGTTACAGTCGAATTGATTAATAGTCAGAAAGAAAAGCCATATCCAGCAACAAAGCTCAACCTCAGAGTTTATAATTTTGTGAAGAGTAGATATAGTAGGACTTCTAAATTATTTGAAAATAACTAACTGTAGTGGGGTTTTTTTAAGTACTCTATGATCCTAGTGATTATTAAAATGTTTATGGCAAAATCCTCTGCAGGGGTTCCAGACATTCTCTCTTTCGGTCTTGACCTCGTCCTCGACTTCTTCTAACTGGATAATTGGGTCAGATGAAAGTTTGAGGCAGGAGCCTGAAAGACCCCAGGGAGGTCTGAGGGTCCTTGGCACTGTAAACGGGACCTAATGAAGCTTTTGAATGCTGGGCAGGGGGGAGGTGTGTCTTTAGTGTTTTGACAGCATCTGAAGCGTAAGTCACACCATGCTGCTTTGCGTGTTTGTTTAATGAAAATGCAAACAGGCTTGTTTTTGTCTCTGACTTGTGTCATTTCTGCTGTCGTGACGAAGGCAGCTCGTTTCTGTTGTGTCTTTGTCTCATTTGTGGTGAGCTGTCTGAGGCTGGCACGCACAAGCGAGCCCCCACACAACTCCCCCTCTTCCATCCCTCAACCCCATCCACTGCTTACCACCTCAAGCTGCACCCTGCTGTCTTGTCCTGTGCAGACATGCATTATTTACCTTCTTGCGTGCTTTCGTGTCAGTGCATCTTGGTCGGCCCTTTTGACTGTACGGGTGGATGATTGAACATGGACACAGGTTTTACAGACAGCTGTGTGTTACCAGCATATAATGAATACATGCTTCTTTCACTAATCCTTTTTAAAATATGAAAGTTTGATTAATTTAAATACATTTTCATTTCATCCAGACCAACCTGGACTTATTTTTAGGGGACATTTAGTCATATTACTTCTGTTGGAGCAACAGAGGAGCGACTTTTACAGAGGACTAAATTGATCTGTGCAAAATAATTAAGTAAACACCAGAAACCCAATGCTTTCGACTTAAACCCATCAAAGTCTGATGACAACACAAACTATTACTGTATAAACTTTCTACAATGTCTTTTTTTTTTTCTTTATAGAACTCAAACTGAATATTTTTGTGTGGAAGGGGGTGAATTTATATGCAATTGTTAACAGTATATATATTTTTAAACATGCATATAAAGCAAGATGACTATTTGAAAGTCACAGATGCAAATTTATGGGACTCAAGATCTTTTTAAAGTCAATGGGGAAAAAAGCAATCCAAAATGACTGAAGATAAAAATAACTAAAGATAGGGACAGACCCACCCCTTCTAGCAGGAAATCAATCCAATTTAACCAGAGCTACAGTGGGATGGTTCAAAATAAAACATATTAATGTCTTAGAATGACCTAGTCAAAGTTAAGATTGTCACTGTGTTTTTTCACCCTTGTTCTTTTACCCTTGCTCTTTTTTTATTTGGGGGTACCATGTTGAAGACAACACCTCTTGAGAATGTCATAAGTTGTAACAAGAGCCTGTAGCTGCTAAAATCCCACCAAATGTTACACTCTTTAAGGACTACAAACTCAGCCACCAATAGATTCAGGACTTTTAACTGCTGAAAGGAACAAAGAGATAAATACCCTGAAAGGAAAGTTATTTGTCGTCCATTGATGAGTTTTGTTGGATATCGTCACAATATTTATGATAACTGTAGAATTACTTAGTAACTTAACTATTCTGAACTTCACTTTTTAGCATTTTCAGCACGATGAATTAGAAACTATTTTCAGCCTTACCTTTTTAAATGTCTGCATTTGCACAGATATTCAATAATATTTCATATTAATGATAGATTGTTGCTGTAGTTTGCCTCCTAAAGGTCTTAGAGAATGACTGTGGGGGGGCTTTTTTGAGTTTAAAGGGCAGGCACATCAGAGTGTTCACCAAATGGCTGGTTTTACATGAAAGGAGATCCCTTCCTTGCTGCAGATGCTACTCTTAAGATCTTGTTTTCCACCAGCTTAGTTAAAACAAAAGACTGAGTTGATCTTTGACTTTGAGGCTTTGTAGATTTCTGTTTTGATGGTCTCCAGCAAGCTGTTAATTCAGCCTGCGAGAAAAGACGGACATTTGTTTTTTAATTGCCCTGAAAACATGGCAAAAATGACTCTGTGTGTATCACTCATTCGGATTAGGATTAATATTTAACCAGCCAGCCCTTTTTAATAGTTAATTTCTTCAAAGTCTTTTGTTTTTGTTGACTGTGGGGTGCCAGTCCATTTCCAAATGTACAAATTAATTTCTTGTAGCCTCAGATGGTTGACAGATGGTTTCCTCTGATACTATCATAAAAGGAGTGATGCACCTAATATTGTCCCTAACAGAAAGTCATAGAGTTACCCAGGACAAATATTGTCGCTAGGGAAGTGTTAGGTTTCAATGCAATAGTGTTGATGACGTGCTAGCTTCTAGATATGTTATTGTTTCTGGAAAATCAAGCAGAATTGTAGCAGGTTAATAGGCCCACTTCAGATAACAGTTTCAATCTGCAGTCTTTACACGAAACAGTGGATGAGGGGGGTTGAAGTTGATCCACCCCCTGTTACACCTTTGATCCATTTCTGGAGGTAGTCACAGCGCAATAATGTCCTTGAGGGTAAGATGGGACTGTATAACGAGTGTGATTTAGTGATACAATACAAATCAAAAAGAGATAGAAAACGGTGAATTTACTGACATTCTTATTGCCAAATTGCAACTTTTAATTATAGCGTTGTCCAGTGTTGTGAAGTAACGAAGTACAAATACTTCGTTACTGTACTTAAGTACAATTTTCGTGTATCTGTACTTTACTTAAGTAGTTTTAATAATGGATACTTTCGACTTTTACTCCACTACATTTTACAGTAAGTATCTGTACTTTCTACTTCACTACATTT
>CAEFZX010016323.1:0-22706 GCA_903066825.1 Alfaro cultratus | reverse complement strand
TCCTCACTCTTACGAGGAACTCTGCAATGTTTCTGTTGATCTGCTCATTCAGGATTGTTGGTTGGGAGCCTGAGGGAAGCAGTTTTCTGCAGAAAGCAACCAGTTCTCTGCAGGAGCAGTCGGACGATCTCTCACAGCTGCAATGCCTCTCGACGACCACCACGGACTCTACAAGAACAAAGCCGCTGGTCGTTTCTATGACTGAGTTGTTCCTTTTGCAAGAGACGCTGTAGTCCAAAGTGGTGACCAGCATGTCTCTGTAGACAAAACGTGCATATTCAGTAACGGGCCGTGTATCTTTGCACTGCAATGCAGCAAGTTCTCTCACAGTTAGAGATCTCTGAGATCCACATCCCAAAGTAAACACATCTTCTCTGACGCAGTTGGATGATTTGGTAAGGATACCACAGCTTGTCATGGAAGAAAACAGGTTTGTGATTTCTGTACCAGCATCCTTCAGCACATTGCTTCCTTTCATGATAATCTCATCATAGGAAACTATCTGCTTGAAGATGTTGGATGGTGCAGACTGAGCCCTGGAGTACATCTGCAGGAGTCGGCTGTGGACCCCCTGAAAGACGAAGGAAGAGTTGGCCCACAGTAGTCCCCAGTTACGGGCATTTTCTGACAGATGTGTCAACAAGTGGCAGTTAAATGAGCAATGCTCAAGTCCGTACAGAGACGGTACCTGGGAGACGAACTGAACCAGGCACAGCTCTGCACAGGTGAGTTCCTCCTGGGAGGCAAACTGGGAGAGGAGGATGTGAAGTGATGAAATGAGAAGCATCCAGTGTTTGTAGTACAGGTTTGGTAAAACCTTCCTCAGTATTACAGGAGAGTAGAGAAGAGCAAACGCTCGCCACTCGGATGCCTCCCAATGCATCCTCTCACTGAGACGCCGAGGTTTATGTCTGATCTCATCTGGAGGTTGGATGGCAGACAAAGCTTTGTCCAGGTTCTTCAAACTCTGAGGTGGAAGGTGGAAGCGCTTTCTGCCATGAAGAGGATCCAACCAAAGATTGACAAACTCAGGAACAACCCCAAGACAAACACAGTGCATGTAATCTGGGATAAAACCTTTGACGACATCAAACGAAGGCAGCAGAATCAGCGGACTGTGACCTTTGACACCCATTTGACCTTGTGGATACCCATTCTCAATCACTACGATGGCCAGCTGCTCCGTCTCAGCCATGTGCCGCAGGTCACATCCGTCAACCTGAACCGGATAGACTCTGGTGTAACCCCGGCCCTTCTGAACCAGCTCTCCTTTGTGGTAGCAGAACCCGCAGCCAAACTCCGAACTGAACGGCTGAAAGTTCTGCACCGCTGACCTCACCACTGAATCGCAGACGCAGATTTTCGCCATCACGCTGGTGCTAAGCTCTAATCCGCTCTCGTCTTCCCAAGTGAAGCCCTCGTGAGAGAGTTTATGAAGCTCGTTAATGAACGGCGTAAAGAAACACTGAAGCAGCGGCTTCCCTTTGCCGAACCACAACGTGTGCAGCAGAACATTTTTACACCGCTCCACATATGGAAGTTCGTTGATCGTGCACAGGATGGGCCAGACTGAAAACTTGGATGAGTTGAGAAGAGGAGAGCTGTCACATGTGAAGGTAAGTGTAATACTGCCCTCCCGTTCTTCGTGCTTATATTCACCACCGGTGTTGACGTCAGAAACGTAATCGTCCTTTGTAAAATGCTTCCCCAGCTTTGAGTGAAGGCGTTTGAGGACCTTCCTCAGTTGGTTTTCTAGAGGCAACACCAGGAAGTAGTTTGCCTTTTCAAGGAGACTTTTTTTGCTCAAGCGCTGCTGACACACTCCGCACTCGGTCCCAGGCTCTACACCGAGGTAGTTTTCACACCTGGGACAGTACAAGTGGATCTCCGTCTTCTTGTCAATGTCAGTCAAATATTTCTTTATGAACTGCAGAGAGCTGGGAATGCATCCAGGCACCATGAGGTTGAGGAGGGCCAAGAGGTCTTTGGTGGCTGATTTTGACAAGTCATGCTTCAGGATGAAGGCCAGGAGGAGGAGGAGGAGCGCTCTCACACTGACCGAAGAACCGGCGTAAATCTTCTTCTCATCGTCAAAGTTTGGGTCAAAAATCTGCTCCTGAAATGTTATGGAGAGAAAATTAGAAGGTAAACAGGACGATATCAAATAAAAATGGATATAGGAGAAACAAACCATGGGATCGTCTTCTGGTGTGTCGTCACATGAAGCTGAATTTTTACGCTGAAAAACAGAAAAGACAGAGACATAAACAGCCTGTAGTTCTAATTGGCACGAGAAATCATTATATGAAGACCTAATAAAACACTGACAAGATCATATAACTATTTAAATCTTATGTCAAAAGAGCAACAGTTTCTACATTAAAGGCAATTTTCGTCAATCTGGGAATAATTACTAAACCTTTTCCAAACAAACCACTGTTTGACAGAAAGGCTATTTGCATCTTGAATACAAGGAAATACTATAACAACTTTTCCAACGTTTCCTCAACATCTGTGTTGGGCCTTTTAGTTGATATCGGGAACATGTGTCTCCATGTCTGCCATTTGGAAAGCCGAACCAACAAGTTGTAATTCACCACAGCGATAAATGACCCCTTGTCACCAAAAGTGTAACATGAAACACTCCAGTCTGGTCAGTATTCAGGCAGATGTCACTACAATTTCTCTTTCTCTGAGTCACCAAAATATTTTATGACTGTGTAGGTCTCATATTTCTCCACATAATCAGTCAATTTTAGACTTTAAAGGATTTAACTGCCGTATAATAATGTACCTTATATGGTTGGAAAAGGGTTAAATACTTTCCTTCATTTAGCTCAGACATAAAGAAAAGAAACAAAGCTTCCAGATAATTATCAATAAAATAAAGCATTTTCTTACCTGATTAAACTAGCAGTCGCATGGCTGCCTATCTCTCCCTGCACAAGCTACATGTCCTTGCTGTTACCGCACCTTTTGCTGTTCATTCCCTCAAATACAAAATTCCACTTGTTTTTTTTATTCTTGGGCAAAAAGTGGATCAAACTGACGAAAAATGACAAGACTCATCCTCCCTACCTGTGATTCCTTCCTCGTAGCTCACAAACGTTTTCTGCATTGATGATCTTTGTAACAAACATACTCACTCTATCATTCAGGTGATGATCTGGGTTTGTTGCAGCCACAGGATAAAAGAACAATCTGAGTCAAATCTGAGACCATCTGTTTGACAGCTGACGTCCAAACTGGGTTATCAACAGAACAATGGTCTCAAAATCTACAACAGAATGAATTAAGTGGTCCAGTCAAAGTCCAGACCTCAATCTGACGATCAGGATACAGATAAAATCGGACAGAAAACACCTACCTCATCTAATCGTTGCTAAAAGTTACTCAACAACAACCTCATGTAGAATCTGTGGTCTGTTTTTGTTTTGAAGATAATTTTTATTCCCTGATAAGAACTGAAACACGGTGCACTGTAAAAAAACAAATTTCTGAAGTGTTTTTGGTCTAGTTTCTGGTGCCAATATCTAAGTACACTTGAAATAATACAAAACTTACTTAGAAGTAACTTTTGAGCAAGATATAGAAGCTTGTTTTATGTCAATAATTCCTTTATATTGATAAAGAAATACTAGTTCAGATTATTAAACTTTTCACAAACTATTTTTCTGATTGGCAGTTTAATAATCTGCCAATGGAACTAGAACTTTTTCATCAATTTTAAGGAATTATTTACTTAGCTCCAGTTATTTGTAAGTCAGTTTTGTCTTATTTTGAATGTAGTAATATTTTACACTAACTAAACTAGACCAGAAATTGGTAATATTTGGTGTTTTTCTTTATTTATTTCTTTTCCCCCCATGTCCGTACCTTTTCATGTTGTGGATGTTCTTCTCTCCCTTCTCTCGCTCTTCCAAAAAGATAACTGGCCTAAATGTCAGAAAGAAGAAACCTTACGATGATCTCAATGCTGTCATCTCTGTGAATCTGTAACAAATAAAAACTTCATACCAGCGGATCTTCTTCATCTGTATCCGACGGTTCTGCGTCGCCGTCTTCTTCAGCAGTGCCCTCATCCTTCTGGGACTTAAAAACAAACAAAATGTTGGATTTTTTTCTATATTTTCAATTAAAAAATTACAAAAACAGCCAGAGACTCATCATTACACCCAAATTTAGAGATTTGGAGTCAGAGGCGTTAGAATCTAGATTCTGAATTGAATCTGTACTAATTATCATTATTATCATTACTAATGTTATGTTAATGATAATTAATTGTTACCTCATCTGGATCTTCTGTGCCACAAGCTCGTCCAGGATGAGCAACCTGAGAGTCAGCAGAACGTTGTGATTTAACATAATGAGAATAAACTTCCAGAAAACTGCAAAACTGCTGAAACACTGATTTTCTTTAAATCAAGACTAAAAACCCAAAATTTTAGAGTTTATTCTTAACCATAATAAACTGAATATTGAACAACATATTTGATGTGCATTAATGATTTTGATGTTGAAAATCAACAAAATCTAAATTGGTGACTGCACATTTTTACAACTTTTTATTTTTGTGTTTTTATGATGTAAAGCACTTTGAACTGCCTCGTTGAATAAATGTGCTAGTAAATTAAACTGATTGGCTAAAGTAGCTTTAAAAGACTGATTCCACTTACTTTTCCAAAATGAACTGACTAGTTTATTTGCATTTTTTAATGTATTTCTAATATTATATTAAGTAAGCTTGAATGGAAAATCTGCAGAATGTGCCATTTTTTATCTGATTAATCAGAATAATTGTTGCATAATTACAAATCAAACAAAAGCTAAAAGTTGCCAAGCATTTGTATTCAGACCCCTGAGTCAGCGTTTTGTAGAACCACCTTTTGTCTCCAACTTTGCACATATAAGGACTAACATTTTTCCCTTTTCCTCTTTGCAAAAACAATTTGGAAAAAGCGAATTTCAATTTTTACCGGACAATTTATGTCTGGCCTTTGACTAGGCCATTTTAAACAAGAATGATTAGATCTCAATCCTTCTATTGCAGCTCTTAGCTGTGTTTAACTTTGTTTTCCTGCTACTTTTGTCGAGTCAAACTGGATTTTTTAATCCAAGCTCCCTTTAATTACTTAGTTCTGATCAGCTTTTCTGTCCTAACTAAAACATCAAACTGGCGGCCATCATGTTTTATCGTGAGCACTGTCTTTTTAGGGAGATTTGAGAAGATCAGATCACATTCTTCTCCATGTTAGCTGTCAGTCCTATGCAGTGGTTTTCTTTTTCTCATCCACTGATGTGAGCAGGTGTTCTTTCTTCCAGCTCCAGAGTTACCTCAGGCCTCTTGGTTGCTCCTCTGATGTCCTGGTTGATCTGCAGTCGGTTCGTCCTCTCAGAGATCTGTGAGACGTTCTACTCCTCCATATCTTTTTCCCTAACCTCTATGAAGTGTTTGTTCTCCAAAAAACATAGCTGCACTTTGCTGAGATTAAACTACACACAGGTGTGACTTCTACTGCAGCAAAAAGGGGCTGAATACAAATGCACACCACACTTTTCAGATTTTTATTTTGTGAAAACCACGTCTCATTTTTCTGTTACGTCACAATGATGCATCAGTTTGTGTCCCAATGAAAACACACTGAAGCTTGTGGTTCCAAACACAAAAAGAAATGCGGGAAAACAACAGGTTTGAATGTTTTGTGATTATTTACATAAATGTATTTTACCCTTTCATGGTCCTCTGCTTCCCCTGTTGATCTGGCAAACAGGAAACTGGACTAAAAGTCAGAGAGAAGAAATCCTATAAGAACCGAGAAGCAATGGGTTGAATGTCTGTAACAAATCCGTTTTAGTTTTCACACCATCGGATCTTCTTCGTCGGAGTCGGATCGTCCCGTGTTGTCGCCCTCTTCACAGCTGCTGTTCAAGTCTCTCTGGAGTTTAAAAGGAAAACAAAGTAACTAATCTTCCTTTTTAAACTTTAATAAGTTGCTTATAAAATCAATAATTTTACCATTTCTTTATCTCCGCTGTGGAGAGTTGGTCTGGATGACACCAGCTCTTCCTTTGAAGGTTTGGATTCAGTGGAGTTGGAGTCGGTGTTTCCAGCTGCAAACAGCACCTTGCTGAGGAGATCCGGCTGCGTTTCAACATGACAACAAAATGAATTACTCTCAACTCTCCAGCAAATCAAATGTTTTCATGCATATGTTTTGACTTTACCTTATCAGGGTCGCCATCTTTTTCACTAGCAGGACCAGCAGGATCAGCCTGAGGAACAAAAAGACCAAATCAAAAGTTATTTCTGGTGGATTTTCTACTGGAAGGCTTATTTAACTGTAGATTTATGATCTCACATTTTAAAACATGAGAAAATAGTAAATTAAATCAGAAAACATTTATTCAGTGGAGAAAATAATCCCAAATATTAACAAAACGATGAAGAGAATATTTATTGGTGTGCTAACATAATCCACTTATTATGGAAGAAAATAAGGGACACTGAAAAAAATTTATTCCTTCACAAAAAATGTCAGAATTTTTGCGTTAAAGTCAGAATTCTGACATTTGAGGGAAAAAAAGAAATTAATTTATTTCAAAATTCTAAAAACAAAAATGGTCAAAATTTGGACTGTTTTTCTGAGAGAAAAAGTCTCACAAAAAGTCAAAATGTTGAAAGAAAGAAGTCAGAATTCAGAATTAAATCTTTTTTTTTAAAGAGAATTTTGATTTTGTTTTCTAAGTTTAGTTTGAAACAAAAGGGAGAATATGAAAATGCCTCTCTTGTTAAGCAAAGCAGAAGATCTGTGATCCTGTGGGCCTTCAACTTGTTAAGAGATTGAAATACAGAGATTTTACAATAAAGATTTTTTTGCTTCAGTCAAAAACACTAGAATTCAATCACTGGGTCTTTCATTGTGTGATTAAATCAATGGAGAAATGGTTCAACACACAAAATAAGTCAACCATTAATTCATTTCTGAAAGGTTTCTGCTCATATTTCTATCTATGGATGGTGCAGTATAAATTATTTTGAGCTAAGATAGATATCTGCTGCTTTAAAAACAACAAACATTAACCTAGAAGGCAAGAACCCATAACAAGAAGTCAAAATCTTCTATAAAGGAGCAGAATATTAAATAAGAGTCTCTGTTATTCCCCTTTGTTTTGCAGTCAAAGAGAATAAAAATATCCAGTTTTCTGTGTGACTCTTTCTGCTCACCTCATCCAGGATTTCCCAGTTTGTCCTCTCTTCAGACTTTCTTTTCCGCGACAGCGTGGCTACAGTATTGAACCGTTTCCATTTGATCACAATGTTTCTAACTGTGGAGTGAGGGATCTGCAAAGTCTTTGAAATTAATTTGTAGCCCTTCCCGGCGTTGTGCAGCGCAACTATTTCGGACCTGACACGGACCGGAATCTCGTTCCCGCGAGGCATTTCCCTTAAATTTAGTGACAAATCAGCTATTATTTAAATTAACCATTTTTATTTTATTGTTTTTGTTAGCAAAAGGAATCGCTATGGGGCGGTTGTTTGTTTGTTTTTTTTAACTTCCGGTCTAGAACGGAAGTGGGAATTTACACCGTTTATTATCCCGGGTTTTTTTTATTTATTTATTTGTTTGTACGCATAAAACCTTTCATATCAAGTTTATTTTCTATAATTAAACGAGAAGTAAAAATAAACATTTATATATATATATACATTAAAAAAAATAGAGAAACCCGCGTGGTGCGTTCAAGTTCCCTCTGACAGCGGAACTCCGAGCAGGAATGACGTCAGACCCGAGTCGAACGCTTTCCGCAAACAAGCAGAAAAAAATTTTAATGTACCGTTATAAGGCAAACCAAGATAAGCGTCACAATTCCCACTTTTTCTCAAAAGTTTCACTTTAAGAGGAAAACGGACTTTTTCGGATTGAAAATTTTTTTTGTACATGGCCTTTTTCTCCAATTAAAGACATTATTCTAGTGACAATGATCCTGTTCCGTAATTTATTCCTACGGTTTTTATGAATAGCAGTGATATTCAACTTGAACATTTAAGACGACTTTCAGGAAAAAATTTAAGTCTTGTAACCAAATTCTGGTTAAGCATTAAATATGACAACAATTTGAAATGCTAGAAATATAAAAGTAGGATTATTATCAGAAGACTCCAGATGGTTTATTTACAGATTTCACTAAACAGAAAGACGGATGGATGGCTAGTATTTAAAATATATTTTTTCTAGATGTCAGTAAATGCTATTAAAGGAAGAAGTGAATGAATGGCTGCTAGGAAAACGTAGCTGGATGACAGATGATGAATGATCGCTCTTATTTACTATCCTTCCTGCAAAATATCTCAAAATTAATCCATTTCATAGTGAAGAAATATGAACATTCCAACCTTTAGTCTGTGTTGGGCAAAATCACAAGCTAATTTTTGGCCTAAGGGGCGTAAAATGTGTGGGAAAGCCCAGACTAGAGAGATGAAAACCATCTGTAACCGCAGTGATTTCCTTTGTTTGGACCATCAGAGCAGCTAAAAAAGCTCCATTTCCCCTGAAATCCTCACCTCGTCCAGCTTTTCTTTCCGTTTCCTTCTCGGGTTCCCCTTGGAGGGTCTCCCACTCCGCGGCAGCGTGGCCACGGTGTTGAACCGTTTCCACTTCACGATAATGCTCCTGACCGTGGAAGGAGGAATCTCTAAAGTCTTGGAAATTAACTTGTAGCCTTTCCCAGCTTTGTGCAGATCGACAGCTGTCGACCTGATGCCTTCGGGGATTTCGCTTCCACGGGGCATTTTTTCCCAGACAACTGGTGAAATCCACGATTATTTTTATCTGCAACTTCCCCCTTTTTTTTATTTACTTCTGCTAGCAACAAGGAAGCGCTCCGTTGGAGCTGATGCTTCCACTTCCTGTCTTCCCCGGAAGTAGGATTTCACTTTTTTCCTAAGTTTTTTTAAAAGAAATTATTCTCTAAAAATCTGTTTTAATTATTCTAAAATGAAACGTAATATCTGGAATATTAAATATGAATGCATTTGAGGGATACGCACGGAAAAGCATCTCAAATTAATGCTAAATTTCACCGTGGAAACGTTAGCGTTTGTTGTTTTGTTGTTTTTTTTGCTTAAACTTGATTTGTAATCGCAAATAATAACAAAAGGAAGACAAAGGATGCAGAAGGTTGTGATAAATAAAAATAAACCATCTTAAATTTAATTTTGATTCAAATCAAATATAATTTAAGGATTAGCAGACACAAATGTAAAGGTATTTTAATTAAAAGGCTAATATTACAAAATGAAATGCTACTTTTTGGATGTTTTTTTTTTTTTAAGGTTAAATACAAAATATAGTAATTTTCTGAAATATTTAAATGAATTTCTCTCTGTAATTTAATTTATGAAAACAGAATTTTGGGTTCTATTAAATAAACATATTCAAGCTACACGGTGACACAATGTTAGCAATTTTCAGTAGAAAAATCCCAGGTCTGAATCCCAGATGGGTTTTTTACGAAGAGTTTCTACATAGTCCGGCTTTCTACTGGTCCACAAACCTTCATACTGGTTTAACTGGTCACTCTAAAATAGTGTGTATTTGTATTTCTGTGTATGTCAAAGAAATGGCAACCCTGCTGTATTTCAGGTTTTGCTTAATGTTTATCTTTAAATAATAAAACAGTTCTTTTATACAACCTGAGCTCAACAAATCCAATCTGAAGTAGATTTTTCTTTAAAGAGAAAATGTTTTATTTGCATCATACAGTGTTCTTTTATGTATCACATAAACGTAATGTTATTGTATCACAGTCAAGATGTTTTTCCGTGCGGCGGCAGAGGGTATGCAAACTATTTAAACAACATGTGTCTGCTGAACTTTCCCAGGCGGGTTGTCTGGGAACTTGCTGTTTTTCCTGTGGCCTTCCCAGCACAGACACAGAGTGTTTAGTTTTCACATCCCGTAGACATGATAGTGAAAGAGCATACAGAGCTGAACTGCTCCGTCTGCCTTTTTTTCCTTCCTTTGTTTTGGTCCTTGAAGAGTAAGTCGCCGCCTTTGTTAGCTTAGAGAGAGGTGAATACAGTAACTATGTAACTCTGAGTTCGTTAGAGCAGATTTTTTCTCAGTCCATGTATTTTCTGTTCTCCGACCGAATGCGCATTAAAGATTGATTTTGCTCCTTGACTTTTGTTTGGATCTCAGTCTCTGAACTGTGCACTTCACACCAGTTTGGAGGTTTTAAAATTAAAAGATTTATTTCTGATATCCCACAGACAACATTGCATGAAATAAAAACTTCACAGAAACTGAAGAAACCTGAACATACATGCACTAAAATCTGGTGTGTTTTAAATCCTTAATCTAATATAGACCACAGAGATGAACACACAGCACAACATGTCATGGGTTGTCTCAATTTATAAACATGTAACTTATTTATTTCCAAATTCACTCAAACGCATGTGCCTGTAGGTGTGTGTATGTGCCGTGAGGCTGACTGCAGGCGCTGATCTAAGTGTGTATGGGGAGATTTTGAGGAGGTTCTGCAGGCAGGTTGTTTTGGGCTTCAGCAGGAGCCTTGATCTCTGTGAGGTGAAGAAGAAGAAGAAGAAGAAGAATCGGTTAATGAGATCCAACAGGGACAGAACAAACCAAATCAGCTGGAACAAAAACTGCATTTCCATCGTCCATGGAAAAGCGCAAATTAAAATTAAGAAAATAAAATTGCTTAATAGAAACATAGGAATTTCTATAGAACTTATTGCGCTTTGATGAGGTCATTTTTTCAGCCGTATCAACATTTTAGTCTGCAAAACTGCAAAGGAAACACTTTTGTCAAATTACATGAGTCAAAGGGGAGCAACCAGCAGATGCTACTACTGGTGGAAACGACAAAGAAGACGACAGGAAGTGAGAGGAGGACAATGTTTTCTTTGTTTTTCTTTTAACGACAATGTGGAGCTTGCTGCATCGCACAGTTCATAAAAAGCTGTCATTCTACAGCTCTTCTGTAAAATGGCCGACTACGATTTCCCCAAAACGCTGCATACTGTCATGGAAAAAAAATCTATTTCCAAGCACTGTTCAGGTAAAATCACTCAATCAGGTTTATTCATGAATTGTGCACAACTCAGAGAGCTCAGTAATGAAACAAGTCTGGATGCAAAGCTCTGCCAGGCAGAGACAACACATGAGTTTTATACCAAGGATAAAGAATTGAAAACAAGGGGTGAGACAATCTGGTTCTGATGCAGCTGTAGAAAACAACTTCCAACCTTCTACATGGAACCCAAATAGTTCTTTTGGTGAGAGTTCACAAGCATTTCATTTTATTTTTCCATCACAATACGCAGCTGCTGCAATGCCTAAATAAGACGTCAATGTCTACTCTGATTGGCTGATAGATGATGAGCTTTAGCATGAACATAACATAATTTTTAATGATTTATCGCATGAACAAAATGATTAAATAACCACAATAGCTAAATTGTGTGGGTTTTTTCGACATTAGCAGAATGTAGACAAAGATTTGGGCACATCTGTAAGGGAAACGCAGCTATCGATGAGCTTCACCTTCAGGTTTGTGTGTTTGTGGTTGAAACTGCAGCTGTCCGTTCGGACCAGCAGGCGGCTGCCCTTTGCCGGCTTCCTGCTGCTCTTTCTGTCTCTGGGACATTTCTAAAACGGCCTGGAAGTAGAAAAAAATAAACATTTTGAATTATTAACGAAGATTCTTGACTCCCGTACAAGTTCTTCAGTTTTTTTCAACATTTACCTGTTGATACTCTCGTTTCTGCGCCTCCAGGGCTTTGCCTCTCTCCCTCAGCAGCTCCTGCTCCTGACGAAGAGTCTCCGCTTTCCTCTTTAGCTCTTCCTCTTTGTCCCTCAGCTCGGCTTCGAATCGCTGCAGCTCTTCCTCGGTGTACAGCGGTTTAGCGTCCAGTGTCTGGGAAAGACCAAGGAAACAGTAAATACACACAAAAAAAACTACTAGTGAGTGATACAAATCAAATAACTTTCATTTACATGGTTTACTGTCTTTCTCTTTCTACTAAACACTGGATGATAAAAGTCTTCAGTCTGGTGTTTTGATTTCAGCCAGAGATCTCATAATTCATTTTACTTGTTGTTTCTGTTGTTTCGTTGATTTATTTTGGATATCAAAATGTCTTCCAGTTCCAGTGTTTAAATGTTTGTTAGAATTTTTATGAATTTATCTGCCAATGAAACAAGTAGTTTTTCACAAATATTAAGAAATTATTCACTTGAAAGAAGATCTTGTAATATAACTTGCTGAAAAATTACTTCTGAGTTAGTTTTCTTTATTTCAAGTTTACTAAGATATTTGCACCAGAAACCAGACCAAAAACCACTTGGCCAGATTTTGTTTTTGCAGTGCAGGCTGACAAAATTATTTATACTTTTTTCCCCTGCTAGAACATCAATAAATATGAAAATATGATTAAATGGACAACAATATTTTTGACTGCAGTTGCCTAAAAAAGACTGAAAAGAAGTTGTAAATACTTTTAATTGTCTCTTTAATGAGTACTACAATAAATACTACAAAGTCTTGCTTCAAGTTTTTAAGAAAATGTCACCTGTTTCTAATATCTGTATTTAGTGCATGTTTTATCATTTTAGCCACAGTCAGTAAAGCCATTGTGGAAGGCAAGAAGAAAATTTATAACTAACTGTATTCATAAAAGGAACAAGTTTAGAGTTAAATTATTATTTTAACATCTCCACACTCTAATCCATCGTTACCTCCCACTCTTTGGGATTACTGAACTCCTTCTTCTCCGTGGATTTGAGGAACTCCTCCAGGCTGACGAGTCGATCTTTATTTAAATCCACCTTTTAAAGCACAAGCAGACAATCTGCATTAATCGAAGCAAATCGAGGGAAAACGGGAAAAGCAAAGCAGATGAAAGAGACGGACATTTTTCATGACATGCTCCCTCATCCTCAGCCTCTCTTCCTCCATCTCCATCATGTCGTCTTCCTCGTTCTTTGGGTCGTAGACTTTCTCCAGCTAGATGTTAAAAGATGTGAGCAGCTATTCTGAGAACAGGTGCATTTTTAAATATGTAATTTTTAAATTGACAAGAAGAAACTGAAGGATTTCAAACCTCTTTGGTGAAAAGAGCCTCTAATTCCTGCTCATCTAAAACCCCGTCTTCATTTGTGTCTAGATATAGAAACCATTTATATCAGACTGGATTTATCAGCATTAAGCAGAAAAATAGAAGAAAAAGAAAAATTAAAATATTTTAAAATGTCTTTAAAAAATGAAAATCTGCAATTAAAGAAAATTAAAAATAAAATAATTTAAAAAATTTAATAAAAAAAAAAAACATTTTTAAATATAATGCAATAAAAAGAATAGAAGTTAGACCCCAAATTTGAAAAAGTTTTTGTTTTTCAATCAAAAGTTTTTGCCCTAAGATCAGGTGGTTTTTTGGTCGAATAGAAATAGATGTATTTTCAGTAACTTCAACAAAACAATAAATGAATAAAAAAAATAATGAATAGAAATAAAATAAATTAATAAAAAAATAAAATATTTTTCTTTTCTTAAATAGGAAGAAAAAAATTGAATTTAAACGTGAACCTTGAAAAAAACTCAACAAAAAGTTTTAGCACTAAAATAAAAGTAAAATCAGAAATAAAAATAAATGAATAAAATTTTTTCTTTTTTTTTTATTTTGAAAAAAGAAAAGAAAGAAAAATAGAAGTTAAAAGATCAAGCTACCATGTAGTTTGAAGAAAGTTTTGGGGTTGAACTCTTTGGGATCCAGCCCATCCGTTTCCTCCCAAACCTCCCGTAACTGAGCAACGCTGCCCTGATCATTAGAAAGATCAGCATCAACATCCAGTCATCGCTTTGGAAACAAACGGCTGAAGATGGCGGTTTCCGCCGCTCACCGGAGCGTTGACTTTAGGATGCTGCCGGTGTTTCTCCTTCAGCTCCTGCAGTCGTTTCTCCTCCTTCTCCCTCTTCTCCTGATCCAGGCCCTTCAGATACTCCCGCCTCTCGTGCTCCTTCAGCATCTCGTAGCGCTTGAACTCCTCGTGCCTCTCCGCGTCGTAGTTCTCCAAGTCTTTAGTGGCCTGTAATGAGGAAACAAAAGGACAGAGGTTAGAGGTGAGAAACGTAGAACTCGTGAGGTCACTGCTGCAGCTTCTTACGGTGGAGATGAGCAGCTCCAGGTCTTTGGCCTCAAAGGTGTTTTGGTTGTGTGGGTCCAGATGTTCAAACTGCTTCAGCAACGAGGCGTGATCCATCTGCAGACCTGAACGGTACCAATCAATCAAACCTTACCGAACCTAGATGCAACTCTAAAACTAACTCAGGTCTTAGTGGACAAACACGGCAAAAATAGCATAAGGAAACCATGACAAGGTGTTAATATTGTCTCTTCTCTGTTTCTGATCTGTTATTAACAGCAGCTGCGTTTCCATTAACCGTAAAATTGCACAAACTGAATTAACTAAAATAAATTTGCTTAATGAAAACATGGCAATTTAAAAAACAAACTTTTTTTTGCACCAACATAAGGTGATTTTTCACCCGTATCAAAATCTTTTCTCACATCACGTCACATGATCAACTGGATGTTACTACAACACCAGTAGTAACTGGTACTACAGTACTAACTTCCTGTTAGTAGACAACAGGAAGACAACAGGAAGTGGTACGAGGATAACGGTTTGTTTTTGTTTATTTTCTCTGACATTGTGCAGCTCGCAGATTCACACAGTTCATAAAAAGTTGTCATTCCAACGTGTTGAACCCACAGCTCTTCTGTAAAATCAGCAACTACAATTTCCCCAAAATGCCGCATAAATCTGCTCCCTAAATATGTGGGATAATAAATAAAAACTGTAAATCAGCTCACTCTGTGTGTTGGAGCTGTCCAGTTTGGCCTTCAGCAGCATCCTGAGGCGAGAAACTTCCTGCCGCTTCAGCTCGTCCAACCGGGTCCGGACATGATGGCCGACCAGGTCCAGCTCCTTACTGAGACGCCCGTTCTGCAGGCAGAGCACAAAACAACAAGCCCAGTTCAGCAGCAACGCTTTGACGGCTTCAAACGGAGTCATGGCGGAATGAAAATGTTAGTTTTACATTCCTGGGTTCTGAAGAAAGTTCCCCCGGTCCTTACTGGGTTTTAACATTAAGCAGATAAAGTTTCTTGGATTAAAAAAGCCTTAAAAATTGGCAATTCAATTATAAAAAGCTCTTTAACATAATAAGGCTGGCCAAGAAAATAGGGACAAGGGTGTAAGAACATGGATGGATGGACTGTAATAGTTCATGACTTATTGACCATTTAGGAAAATTTGAGAAAATATCACTTGCATAGTAATTAGGATCACGGTGTACAAGATCCCAATAAGAGATGATGAAGTTTGTGGTGCTAATTTGACAAAATGTGGAAAACTCAAAAGGATGTGAATATCTTAATACTTTATTAGGTTTGTCTCAATAAGCAACAAATCAATTAGTGGCATAATAAATTAAATCAAGATCAATCATTTCCATTTGCGTTTTTCTCTTTTGTCTCTTTCTACCAAAATCTTTTCAGTCTTCAGGACAATTTTTCATTTGTTGTTTCTTTTTTTTGTTTTACAGGCCAGAACCATCTAGACACTAACCTTGATGTCCTCGGTGTTTGCTGTCTGCAGTTTCTCTCTGAAGTGCGGGTCAGTCTCCAGAACCTCAATCACCTCCCTGAGATACCGGTCGTAGTACAGACCCGTGTCCTGAAAGACCGTGTGCATGAAAGCTGCGGTTACAACCAGCAGAACCCATAGTGAAAGCTCACATCAGGACATTTCCCCATGCCTCACCATGTTCTCCTCCTGCGCTTCCTGCTTCTGGTCCTGCTCGGCTTCATTTCGGTCGATGGGAACGGACCACACCACTGCAGAGATGAACAGAAGCAGCAGCCAGGCAGGTTTCAAGTTCATCCTCCTGCAAAGAGAGCACCAATCAGCTTCGTCTACATGCTAATACAGTAAACACCTGAAAGTTTGGGTCAAAATTCTGACAAAAACCTAAGCTCCAGGTCATCATGCTGCCACCACCGTGTTTTACTGGTGTTCTTTGGGTGTTGTGTCTTTGAATTTCTTTGCCAGGCTGGGATGTTTATAAAAAAATATTTGTTGAAACTGTCACCATCTCGTGACTATGAGATAAACAGAAAAAAATTGAGCTCCTCTGCCTTTTCATAGTACCAAATAGAAACAACCAATCAGAGCCAATTGCTGTCAATCACAATCTCTTGTGGCCAGTCCTGAATGCTAAAGCTAGTTATCATAGCCATCAATGACAGTGGACAAACGGTTTTCCTGTAAGGATAAGCTGTTTCTCTGCCATTAGCACATTTAGCAGAATGTGAGAATGATTGATAGCGCTAAGACCCGCCTCCTGGCTCTGATTGGTTGTTTTACGTAGGGCGCTGTGCATTTATTCAGAAGAGCTGAGCGAGATGAATCTTTTCACAACTTAGAAGTATTATACTGTCACAACATGGTGACAGTTACAACAAAGATGTTGATTTAAAAAAAAAATAAAAGTTACATACAATTATATAGCAATACGTTATGTTTATTATTTATCAGATACTGTCTACTATGAGGCTGGAGAAAATACTGTTTTCATTCTTCAGTAAATTATGTACCTTTTTTAGTTAGATATTTATACATACATGCAAAATAATTGTGAATGTCATTTTAAGTGTTAAAATATATTAAGCCTTTTCTAAAAACATTTACTCCTACGTAATTTTATAACTTATTCACCTTTAAGCTGTCGGGAGAAACTACATCTAAGCTAATAGGACTGTTGTAAACGGAGTATATGGTCGTAAAAATGTCGTTTGATGTGTTTGTTTTTAACGGTTAAGCTAAATAGCTAAAGCCAGAGTAACACGGATGTAAAAACGGGCGTCGTGTAAAACAAACACGGATGTTTGTGCTGCACTGGTCGACAAAAATAGTGGGAAATACATCGGCCATGTCTATTTTCTGTCTCATTTTAAACGGATTTTCCTCACAGTTTCGCAAGAGGAACAGCCGGTGCTAGTAGCAGGAGGAAGATGTAGAAAAGTCTAGCAAAGTCAACCCACGTAGCCCCAATTTAGCCTCCCCCTTCTTTTTTAAAAATCCAGTTTTAACTGGAACTTTAATCTAAATTAGAACCACAATTAAAAACATATCTAGTATGGTTACATAATACACTAAAAACCTAATTTCTTACCGCATGTGTAGTTTTAAAATCCACGAATCTGTTTTCGCCCGGATATGAAGCACGTCACGCGAATGCAGCACAATTTCAACGTGATGTCTTCAAGTAAACACGGAAATAAAGATTTCAGCTGTTGTCTATGATGTTAGTATCAATAATCTTTGTAATAATTCGCTTTTTATACATAAATACACGTAAAATTTATTATATGATTAAATAATTCAATATTTATGTTTTAGTTTTGTCTAAACTAGGTTATCTGGTTGAGAAAAAATACTGAGGATTAGAAATACGAGGATGTCATCATTACGCGAAGGCATCACTATTTTCTCCCAAAAGATGTACGGAAAGCAGTTTGAGTATTTAATTTAAATTACATCCAAACAAGTTTACTGTCTTGAAGGTAAACAAAATAAAGACAAAAGCGTATCTGCTACCTGTTAGTGTCATAAATCATCATATAGATAAATAACACACTGAAGCAAATTATTCGTGCAACATCCCTGGTGTTACTTGCGGTCTTATTTTAATTTTTTGTAATTAATTTGCTGCTATTTTTCTATGCACAAATATACACATGTTGTACATGTATTTTTATTATTATTCTACTCAGTTGTACATTTATTTTGATCTGAGTATGTTATTTTTAATAACAATCCAACATTATTTTTTCTTGCAATGTTATTATTTTTTTAGCTTTTTTAGTATTTTTGAAGATGCATGCCTTCATTTATCTTTATCTTGCTGCTTGTACACCTGAATTTCCCCCAGTGTAGGACAGTAGCTCAAAATTTTAAGAAAAATGTTGAGAAACTCTGAAACATCTCCTTGAGTGGGAAAAGAGATTGTCTATTTTAATATTTTATTAGAATATTCCAATATTATTTCCGATCCATATCCTTGGCATCAAGAGTCATTTTCCTCCCCTTTTTAATGTCTTAAAAATATATTTATTGCCATTTTCTTCTATTTTTCAAAAGCATAAAGTTATGGCAAATCATAATAAATTAACACCAAAGAAGAGTGAACAATTGCACATGATTATAAATAAAGACATAAATATGAAACATCAAATCAACACCAATGCATACAATAAAATTAACATACATAACTGGCACATAATATGACATACATGGCACATGGTGCATTGCTCACAAATAAATAAGACAAAATAAATTAGGAAGTTAAATTAGGACATGTGAAGCTCATAATGGATTTATATCAGTTTCACTGATAGATTTAAAGGGTTTGCTTGATTAAATGTTTAGAGATCAATCTCTCTCATGTCAGTCGGCGTCCCGGGCCTTGAGTTCTCCACCTCCTCGTCCTTCTCAGTGGGACCGGGCTGCAGTCCGCTCTGCAGCCGCTGCCTGAGGGCAAACTCGATCATCTCGCAGTAGCACTGCAACACCGCCTGCAGGGGAAAACGCACCAAAAAACGTCACTTTAAAAACAAACAAACAAACAAAAACATCACTTTAAAAACAGACAAGCAAAAAAGTTATTTTAAAAACCAACCAGCAAAAAAGCATTACTTTGAAAACAAACAAAACAAAATGTTACTTTAGCAACAAACTAAATAAAAATGTACTTTCCAAACCAACAAGCAAACAAAAAACCCAAAAACTTCACTTTTAAAACAAACAAAAAACCCATTACATTAAAATAGTTAATATTATACCCACCAAACATTTTAACACAGGAGACTCCTGCAGTGTAAGGAGTTCTTACCGGATCCGTCTGGCACAGCTCAGCTAGCGTCTCGCTCATAGCAGCCAGCTGAGGCGACTCCTTGCTGCTCAGACCTCGCAGTGCACAGTTCAGGGACGCTGCAGCAATAAGTGAGGGAGGGGCTCCCAGAAAACGGGAGTCACAGACGCAGAGGGCGGCCAGGGTGTCACTGTGCCGCCTCAGCATGGAAAGCAGCTCAGACTCTCCTCGTTCCTCCATGGAGGAGAGAAAATGTGGCAGGAAGTCCTGAGGAGTCACTGCTGCAGAGTCCCAGCGCAGGGCGGCGAGGACGACGCGCTCCATCTCCTGATGGACCAATCAGAACCAACGAGTCAGTAAACCAACCAACCAGTAAAGCATCAAACCAATCAACCAACCAGTAAAACATCCAACCATTCAACCAGTAAAACATCCAACCATTCAACCAGTAAAACATCCAACCATCCAACCAACCAACCAACCAGTAAAACATCCAACCAACCAGTAAAACACCCATCCAACCAACCAATCAACCAACCAACCAACCAGTAAAACATCCAACCATTCAACAATTAAAACATCCAACCATCCAATCAACCAACCAACCAACCAACCAACCAACCAACCAACCAACCAACCAACCAACCAACCAACCAATCAACCAACCAACCAACCAACCAACCAACCAACCAACCAGTAAAATATCCAACCATTCAACCAGTAAAACATCCAACCATCCAACCAACCAACTAGTTAAACATCCAACCATCCAATAAAACATCCAACCAACCAGTAAAACATCCAACCAACCAACCAACCAACCAACAATCCAATAAAACATAGAACCATCCAACTAACCAATCAGACATCCAATAAACAAAAGTTTATTGTATTTTGTAACGAAAACAAACAAACAAACGTCCATCCATCCATCCATCCATCCATCCATCCATCCATCCATCCATCCATCCATCCATCCATCCATCCATCCATCCAACCATCCATCCATCCATCCATCCATCCATCCATCCCACCCTCAAGTCTGAAGGCTGGAAGCTGAACTCGGCCGCTGAGCAGAGGGCGTCAGCGGTGACGGTTTCACACTCTGTGAGCTTTGAGGCGATCAGGATGCATCCTGCAGCCAGACAGAACGGTGAGACAGGCAGGGACAGGTAGGCAGACAGGTACCTGTCCATCAGGGAGACAGACAGCGGGAAGACGGCCTCGTCACATCCACAGTCACAGCACACCTGCACAGGAGAAAGCTCAGCATTTCAGTCACAGAAAGCAAAAAACTAAGGAAAAAAAAGAATTTTTTCAATTCAGAAAAAAAAATCAGATTAAAGTCAGAATTCTTTTTTTCCCCAAGTGGCTCTAATAAAAACTCTCTATTTGAACCATGAGTAAAGTTAGGAAGTGGGGCCATCAGAGAGTTTCCCACCTCCAGGGCCCACTTGGCCAGCTCCTCCCGGCGCTGTGGATCCCGCTGGATGAGCGTGACGTAGAGCATGGAGGGCATGTAGCGCTTCTCCAGGTGGAGCAGCCTCTGGATCACTCGATGCCCCGACACGGAGGGGTCCCAGCGGGCTCGGAGCTGAGGCGAGCCCCTGGTGCTGCTCTGGCCTCCAGGTAGGAATGGCAGACATGAAGTTAAAGTTTTATCATGATATTTTATGGTCCGTAGCAATAAATAAAGGAGCCAGTTATAAAGTTACACAGCCAAAAATAAACAGCAATAATTTGGGTTATTTAATCCGTCATTTTTCAAAGTCATATTTTCACCATGAAGTTCATGCCAAATATATAGTTAATGAACTAAATATTTAGTTATGAAGCTAAATATTTAATTTGCACATTAAACATTGAGTTAGAAAACTATATCTTTAGATTCAATTTAAACATTTCATTAGCAAGATAAATATTTAGTTCATATACTAAAGATTCTGCTAGCAAGCTACATGTTTAGTTTATAAACTAAACATTTTGTTAATATATGGATGCAATATATGGAGCCAGATAATTAGCTTCAAGCTAAAAATGTGCTCCAACCTAAATATTTAGCTGCCTAATATGTATAGTTAGCAAGGTAAATATTTAGTTGACTAACTATATATTTAACTTGATAACTATATATTTACCTCCAATTTTAATATCATGTTAATAAGCAAAACTTGTAGTTTAAGCTAGATATTTAGTTGAACATAATTAAGGCTAATAAATTGTTTATAGATATGTCATCAATGCCAACACTTTAGAAATCATTAATAACTGTTTATTATGCACTAATTAAGGGTGAGAAGAAGACTATATGCTAATAAAAGTTACAACTTTGCAAGTTACAACTTTACAGATAGCTAATAAATAGTTTATAGATATGCTATTGATGCATATAAACACTTTTTAAATAATTAATAACTGTGTTAGTTAAGGGTGAGAATCAGATTATGTGCTAAAAATGTATGTTTACAAATACTTATTATGCTTACAATGTAATCTGAAATGTTTATTATAGCAACTCTAGATAAAATATAGAAGTGAACACTTGTCTCACTATTTGGCAAGAAACTGGTCAATTTTGCCTTAATTGATTCATAATAAGCAGGTATTGATGATTTATAAAGTGTTTAGAGATGAATTACTATATCTTAGTCATCTATAAGAGAAGCTTTATTGTAAAGTGGTAACTTTGGGATTTATTGTGACAACAATCACTCAGAAGTTTCATTATAAGAAATTTATTGTGATAATTGACAATTGATAAATGATAAATGTCCGCCCCTACCTTGAGGTTCACCCTGATCCTCCTTTGACTCCTCACACCAAAGAGACACAGGAAGCTCTTGGTCCATCTGCTGGGGAAACACTTCCAAGACGAAAAGAAAGAAATTTAGAAAGCTGGAAGTTTGGAATGATGTGACAACTCTTCATCACTCCTCACTTCTCTCTCAGAGTTTTATACCAGCAGGGAGAAAACGGAGGGAGTGACGGAAAGGAGGCGTGGACCCTGGTGAGCGACAGAATATAATAGGAAGAAACAATACGGTCTGCTCAACAGGTGGGGAGAAGGAGACGGAGAGCGAGGGGAGGAGCGAAGAGGAGCAGACAAGAGAGGGAGTGACCGCAGAGAGCGAGCAACAGCTTGTCGTCGACGGTGAAAGAGAGAAGGAAGGAAAAGTAAAGAAAAGGTCATCTCCAGACTCTGACAATGGGCATGGATGACAAAAGGTGCTGGGTGTTTGTTTACAACGTGAGGGAGAAGAGAAACACGTCAAACGCTGGACGGGTTGATGGATGTCTCAAATATTCCCCCACTCCAAAAAAAGGTTAGTCTTAGTATCAGACTGGAAAGCTGTGAAACTTATCCAACAGAAAATAAATGTAATGAGTAAAAACCCATCACAGCAGTTTAAACTCTATGGTCAGAATTATTTTTCCCTAAAGCCAGGAACCAGGAAGCTAGAGAACATAACACCAGTTTTAAAGTCCCTCCACCGGCTCCCTGTAGCTCAAAGAATAGACTTTAAAATACTGTTGTTAGTTTATAAATCACTGAACGGTTTAGCACCACAATACATTAAAGATCTGCTGCTGTTGTATCAACCTTCCAGACCCCTCAGGTCTTCTGGTTCTGGTCTGCTCTGTATCCCCAGAACCAGAACCAAACGAGGAGAAGCAGCATTCAGCATCTATGCACCACAAATTTGGAACAAACTTCCAGAAAACTGTAAAACAGCTGAAACACT
>CAEFZX010016318.1:0-46211 GCA_903066825.1 Alfaro cultratus | reverse complement strand
CCGTCTGTAAACATACTGTTTGTGTGAATTACCGAAAAGCTCCACTTTTGTTTCATCTGTTCATAAAACATTGTCCCAGAAGGCTTGAGGTTTGTCCAGATTCTCTTTTGCGAAGATCAAGCGTTCTTTTTTATGTCTTTTCTTTAGCAATGGGGTCCTCCTTGGCCTCCGCCCATAAAGCCCCACTTTTTTCAGTGTGTGGCGTATGGTGCTTGTTGAAACAATCACACCAGACTGCTCCAGGTTGATCTTTAGGTCTTTAGATGTTAGACGTGGTGTTTTTTCCACCATTCACACCAACCATCTAAGACTTCTGTCATCAATTTTTCTCTTCCCCCCACGTCCAGGGAGGTTCTTGACCGTTCCATGCCTGGAAAACTTCTTAATAACATTACGCACCGTTGAAACAGGGATACCAAGGTCTTTGGAGATGACTTTATACCCTTTGGAGGTCTTGTGCTTACAAATAATAGCATTTCTGGTGTCCTCAGACAGCTCCTTTGTCTTTACCATTGTCACATGTGAAGATGGACTAACAGGTGGTTTTTAAAGCACCAACATGATCATTCATTGGTTAATTCATATCACATGTGTAGAGGCAGTTCATCACAAGTGATCTTTATTTGTGATTTGAACCAAATTGGGTTTGCATACTGATTTGCAGCAAAGGGTGCCAATACCATTGACATGGTAAACATTATGTTTTTCTTTGTTTTCCTCAAAATGTTTATCTTTTTAAATGTTTTTTATCATTAGCTATTTTGCATCAATCAAAAGCTATAAGCAGTAAAATGTTGTTTCACTTGATTAATTTCCTTCAGGAAATATTTCATTATATGTACTTAAACTTCATGGGTGCCAATAATGGTGAGCAGGACTGTAGCTAGAGAAGGCAAATTACAGCACAATCAAACTGCTTTAGCAGAGCAACCAACAAAATGTTTCAAAACTGACAAAAGCAGTTGCAAATAACAAAGGTGGGGAATAGCTGAACAAAACCTCTTCCTACAAGCTGTCCCACTGGATGAAGGTTTCAGTAGCCTTTATATAGGAACAAGTGAGGCTCATCAGTATCTGATTGGCTTGCCATGCTCTGCTGATCCAATGGGGTGGCTGCTCTCCTGCAGTCTCCAGGCAGCCAATCAGGAAAGGTGTGCCCTCACAGGTGAACCTGCATAACAAAAAACAGAAAAGGAGCCTGCACAGCGTCAAGAGGCCAGGGGCCGTAACACACAACTAACAAATGAAAGAAGGTTTTCAGGTCTGGTCAAACTGGAACTTTTAGACCCACATCCAAAATGCAAAACAAACACTGCCCATCAATATAAAAATGCTTTTTATAGTGAAACAAGGCAAAACAATGCTTTAGGTAGTCGATGGGAAGATTAATGGAGCTAAATACAATATTACCAACAAGGAAATCAGAAGAGGTTTTTAGCAGGTGGCTAAACAGACAGTCAGCTACAAGATTTCATGGGTTTGGAAGATCCGGTATCTGTGACGCGTCGCCTTCCATAATCGAACTTCAGTTTGAGCTTGCAACAAAAAATTTGCAGAACCTTCAGTCTCTAAATGTGCAAAGATGATAGAGACTTAACACCAGGATGTGGAGCTGGAACTGCAATGAAAGGTGCTTCTACAAAATATTGTTTCAGACACAAATAAACTCCACTGCTCTCCGTTTTTTATCTGTATACATTTTGAAACCTGCGTATCATTTTGCTGCTATTTCACAAGGATTTGCAAAATTTATTTAAAAAAAGTTTCATGAGTGAAAACTAATTGTACAAGCTGGTGCTGAGATTCTGAGCTCCTCTTGTTGTGTCTCTGTTTACCTCACCACCATATTTGCTTCACATTTCTTCCCAGCCCAGTCATTTCTAAGCCTCCTCCATGTCATATTCCTTTCAATCTGCTGCTGCAATAATGGTGGGAGAGTTTTAATAATGGGGAGCTGGGTGATTCCCAGTAAAGGCCATTTACCCGGAGTTGTTGACGCTGCTGCTTGGACCAAGCGTTAAAGCTTCTTGTTCGAGATAAGGCGAAGCAGGATGACAGGAAATATGAAAGTAAAAGAGATTGTTGCATTATGAGGTGTTTGGGGTGACGTCCACACAGTTTGTTTCTGGAGGCATTTATGTTTGCGCCATCTGTCCACCATGAATGCCTGAAAAGAGACTTTCCCCCCTTTTCAAAGGATCAAACAAACGATCACACAGAAATTAATTTTTTTTAAAGGTTGAATCTTCCTCTGATGAAAAGTCAAGAGTTTGAATTTTGTTTGATAAACATAAACCTGTTTAATAAAACTATTATGTTTTGTTTAAGATTTGGCCAGATAAATGATGAATATATTTATTTTGACTGAAAGCTAGCCATTTTAGCTTTTCAACAACTTTATTGAATATTCCTTGTTTAGCTAGGTAGCCACTCTTTCTATTTTCAGATGATGAATTAAAGAGCATTGTGTGAAATGATCAATATTCAGTATCTCGTTTTCTAACCTCACCCTGCTTTAAATCTTTCCACAACTTTATTCTCTATTTATTTGCTGTGTCTCCGGTCTTTGTGACGCAGTGGTCTTCACAAAAACTCTTAGTGAAATTAAATTTCCCTCATTTTGTACATTGTCATTTGTAAAATAAATAAATAAATAAACAAATAAACCTTCAACTTCACAGTTACATTGTGTTAGTGTGTCACATAATATTAAGAACAAAGTACATTCAATTTTGTTGTTATGTTAAGAAACATGAAAAAGTTCAAAATGTATGAATATTTTTGCGGAGCAGTCCTATTTCTTTTTCTTTCCATCAAGATTATTTAAGTCTTAGGATTAGACTTTAGAATCTATTTAAAAAGCATAAAGATTTTCACGCTGTAAAAGCACAGAACTGACAGAGGGTGCGCTTTTCTTTTCAACAATGCCTGCAAATCACCCACACAAGAAAGAAGAAAGCTCAGAAACCAGCAAACACGACTGGACTGTCTAAACAAATTTACTGATATACATCATCTAAAGACTGACAGCTGAACTTTTAAAAATAGCAGCCTCTCACTGTGTCAGCAGCATGACCCCACATGCTGATGTTGAGCCAATGGGGTCACTTTGACGTCAGCGAAGCTCTCGCTGGCAAAGGATGATCACGGTTTGGCCGGGCTTGGGAGCATGCAGGTTTTAATATGGGTCAGTGGATAACCTTCTGCTGCGAGGATGCACATTCCAGACAAATGCTACGACTTCCTGTGCCATTTATATGTTAAAAACAGAGAAGCTGGACCTACAAAGCAGCCACTTTCCCCAAATAAAGTGCAATTTAAATAACAAGCATCTCTATTCAGCTGTAAATAAAGAGGTCGGGGTTTATCTCAGCATGAAGTTGATCCGTGAGCCACAGTCAGACACTCGGAAGGGAAGAAAAATTGCATCTCAGAGGTGTAGAGATAAAACATATATCAAGTTGGTGTGAGAAGGTAGTTTTTCTTGCGCACCTTCTTAATATGCTGACATTGTTATTGCACTCTCGCACAGCTTATGTATTTATCAGAATGAAAAATCTGAAGGGGCAATTGGTAGAGATAGAGAAAAGAGGAAACAGGCAAACGCCTGACTCAGAGAGAGAGATAACGCACACTGCCGGAGGGAGAGGAGGGTTCAGCATGAGGATGGAGCATCTGCTCCTGCCCACTGGGCCTCCTTGCTAGTGCAGTGAAACACTCACTTACTCATGCACACACACGCACTCACACAAAACTGAAAAAATAAAAAATAAAAAATCCCAAACTGCTGCTGAATCTAATGAGGCCGAAGCCTGCTGGGCAGCAGGACGGCTGCTCCAGCTCGTCTCCGGCTCTCTGATTCTTGTCCCAAAGCTCCTCACACGTCATCCGCTGTTTCACACCATCCGCACCGTTTTAGCCCAGGCAGAGTTTCCTCCCAGCATCAACCAGATCAAAACTTTTGCAGCACAAAATGGAATGCAAAAGATGCATTTTGCTTCCACTTCAGTGACTTGGCAGTTTTTCCATGTCAGAGAGTTAACAGTACGCTTATTTCATTTTTTTTTTTTTACATAATCTAAATGAATTTATTTTAGTTTCAGTGCATGCATGAGTTCCCAATGTGTGTAAAAGCTTAGCATTCAGAGCAATAAGAATCTAATGAAACGAACGAACTGCAAGCATGAATAAAAGAAGATATTTTATTAAACATGTGTCATGGTTAGCGGGGACACGGGGGTCTGGAGGCCATCCCATTGTTTAGTTGTGGCAGTTTAAAACTCAGTACTGGAGCCAATTTGAATGGAAAACAATGCAGATCAGTTGTGAACTACTTAGGTCCAAACTTCTGATGAATGAATGTAGCAAACAAGAAAGTAAAACAACATGAGAAAGTAGTGCAGAGGAGTCAAAAACCTACAGTTACACTGTTTCACATTTTGTCATGCACGTTGGTAGTTTTAAAGAGTTCTATGTCAAAGCATGATACATTGTTAAGCATTTGCACCCCTGTTCTGTACAGAGCGTGTCTTCTGGGCTGAAGGGTGTGAAATTACCCCAAAGGTCAAATAGCTATTAGCTGAATTGATAACATGACATTTTGCACGACTCCAAGCTCAAGTATATCCTCATCTGTACAGACTGAAGCTTGAGCTTGAGAAAAGTTAGCTCATGCTTTTCTCAAAAAAAATTTGTATTGACTCTGTAGCAGTAGCGCATTTCTGAAGGATATATGGCATCTTGACTTCAGTGGCATTAGGCATATTTTCAAAAAACGCAGCCCTGCTATTTTGTATCAAACAATCCACTTCAGCAGCCAACCCTGCAAAACACAGCTTTTCAAATTTGTTTCCTTCTTGCCAAGACTAGAGTCCAGTTTCGTGTCCTGCCTCGGCTGGAGGGGTCGAATGTGTATTAAGGACATGTTGAATGACAAGACTCACTGTGGCGCTCCAGATATAGACTCCCCTTCAAAGCTTCCACACTCATCAAGCCAGGAAAAGATTCTACTTTCAAAAACTTCTGGTTTAGATGATGATGATGAAACGGTGTGTGCTACAGTATGAGGGTGCAGGATAGGAATGTGTTAGTATTTGTATTCTACAAGGATTTATAGTCCATCCATTTCCTCTGTTACATGACAAGGATGGATCCCGCTTACATGGTCATAATTATGTAACATAATCGTAGTGCTTTAAAAACAGAAGTGTGAGTTGTGTGAAGCTGACAAAGGGCTAAATTTGTTTATGTTATACTTTGGATTTATCTCCAGTTTCCTGTCATTTGCAGTTAGATTCCATCTACAGCTGGTGTCATCAACCCTGCCAGTTTAGTCATTAAAAGTGAAAAAGTGTTCACTTTTTTTTTTGCATAAGCAAACAGTTTTCACCCAGTTATGTCAGAGTAGGAATCAGGAATTTTCACATCTGATGAGTACAATGGTCATGTTGAAGATTTCATTGCTATGATTGGCTGGGCAACTTAGGCTGCACCAAATGATAAGTACAAGTATTTGTAAAATAAGTATTTGTAAAATAAAATCTAACTGAGGAATTGCTTACTGATTTGGCAAACTGTCTTGTGATCAAAGGCTCCTCTGCCTGCCAAATCTTTGCGTTTGATTTATTTTGTTTATTTTTCAAATGAACAAGTGTCATCTTCTTAAATGCATGACCAAGGTGACCTAACTTGGATAAACAATAAGAAAATAAGGGACTTTGTCTTTTGCGATAAAATGCTTAATCCAGCTGAGAATTATAAAACATAATGTGTCTTGGTCTTTGATGCTAACAGACAGGTGTGCTGACTGATGGATGCGTGAGGACTCATTACGGCAATCTGATTTCTTTCTTCATCTTATTTACAGATGCAATCTGTGACTAATTAGCATGTGATTTGCTGAAGGAAGTGGGTAATTATGCCATCAGGGGCCTACCCTTCTTGCCTTCTTGCAACCTTAGTGCAAGCGAAGGGAAGATTGAAAGGTGCTTTCACACAAATCATGCTCAGCAGCATGATTTGTGTGAAAACTGCAAAATTTTCAATGACTTTTTGTGATGTAATCACATTAACTAGTGCCAGTGAGAATTTTTATGCACAAAAGAGGTTAATTGCATTTTGTCTCTCAGCCTAATCTGCACCAGACGTTCAGATATTGGGAAGTTTTTTCACAAAAGAGGTTAAAGCAGTCAAAATGTGTATTGCTTTGGGACACTATTTCTCTGCAGATCCTATTCTTTTAACTCCTGTTATCTAGTCTTAACAGAGTTGTGCCGCACTTTTGAATTGCTGACTTTGTTTCTGCATTGTCTGTTCTTTATTTCTTGGCTGCGAAGTGAGGTAGTTGCGTAAACTTAGAGCTGATTCGCAGTGACAGTGGTAGAAGCAGGCAGGAGAAGAAAGATTTGAAGCCACAGAAAGACCCACGAGTAACTCGGAGAGACAGGAGAGAGAATTCGAGACTGGACTGCAAACTTTCTCATAAGAGGCTGTTACCCAGTGCAACCTCTACGGTGGATTTTTTTTTTTAGACATTTTCTTTAAATGTTTCAGTATTATGATCATGTGATCACCCTTAATCACATGAGTAAAATCATCTGAGAGGGAGTTTTGCTATCCCAACATCTGTTTCATAGTAAGACGGTTTGAGGGTGGCGGACAATGATCGTTATAGTGATCATCAAATAGAGCAACTGGGTTTTACTGGTTCCTGCACTTTGCAAGTATGTTATGAAAATTAATGTGCACATACAGTTCTGTGTATTAAAAATGATGAGGTTTTGTATTTTATTGAGATTTGTTGTGATAGACCAATGACGAATAATAGTGATGGCATAACTGTGAAGTAGAAGGAAAACGACACATGGTTTGCATTTTTTATTAGCAATTAACAAAAAGAAAAAAAAATGTATTTGCATCTTACCGCTTAATAAAATCTAGTGCAATTGTTTACTCTCAACCGTCAACCACTTGGTTCCCAGATACCACCTCTGTGTAATTTAATCTCTCAGCATTTGTGAGAAAACAGCCTCATGAAGATCAAGAAACACAACAAACAGATTAGAGATGAACAAATGGAGATGTTTTGAATAACATTAGATAATCCGAAAAACAAAAGAGTATGGGACACTTACAACCCAGGGCATGGCAAATCGACCAAGCCGATTAAAAGTCCACATTTATAGAAGGGTGGCAAGAAGAAAGGCATTGTCCAAAGAAAGCCATGAGAAAGTTCTGCCTCAAATCATGTAGGGACCCAGCAAACACGAGAAGGAAGGAGCTGCTTTATCTTGCAGTGGAGAAATCTAACTGGCTTGTTGTTGCCACAACATTCAATCAAACATCTGAAAGTATAAACCAGTTCAGTTTAAGTTTACAGTCACACAGTGATCATACACATCTATCATAGAGACAGAGGTTTCTCCATATCACAGTAAGCAATGAAGACATGGCAGAATATAACAATTAATTCTTCTATTTTACCTTTAGAATATGTAAGACATCCAGCATTCAAATTAGATATACCTTTTGCTCATTCTTCTCTTACCTCAAGAGATGGAAGAATGTATGTTTACATAAAGAGTCATCTTTATGTAAACACATTTAGTCAAATAGTTTTGGCAATACAGCATAGATTGTAGATAGACTGCTGGCACAGTGTATATCAGCAAATTATATTTGCTTTCATTTTAATTTGAATGAATCAGATGGAATAAGACTTGGAAGACTTTTGTTGTGTAACGGTGCTATTTTAATGACCAGATATGGATTGAAATTAAATTAATGAATCCAAAGGGAACATTAAACTTTCTAGTTGCAGCCTTATATCACATAATCCTTCTTCAGTTTATTTTTCTCCCACCACTTTAACATCTCAGCTGGCAGCTGCTTAAAATAAAAGTAGTAGCATAATGGCTATTATTTTGTTTTATAGGGAGATCAGTGTTAGGTTTTATGGACATAAAACATAGAATGAAACATCAAACTATTTCTGAAAAAAATAGTGAAGTGCTTGTGTACTACTTCATTTAGTTTAGTGGTACAATGATCCATCTGCTAAAACCAGTTGGACAAAGGTTTTTTTGTGTTTTTTTTTGTTTGTTTTCATGCATCAACACTTTTCACAAAATACAGGATCTGGCCTCAAATGCTCCTTCAAAGACCGATGCAGAAACACTCGCTCCACTTGTACCTATTTGATGTCCACTCTACCTGTCATGTCCATCTGTGGAAACAACCCAGGTAGAACAGAAATCATGCTCGTTTGTATATAAAAAAGAAAATCTTCACGAAGCTCACTGGAGCCAAGCTTTCGGAGCGAGCCTCAGCTGGACTCAGCAACTGAAGGAAGAGGATGTGAAATTGCTGCCCGGCCGGAGGGCACGCCATGCGTGCGGCGCCCAAACAGCACCTGATGCAGCGACGAATGTTATGGCGAAGGAAGCTCGCGTGGCTTTGGTTGACGGCTTGTTGCTTTTCATCCATCAGATAGTGTGCTGAAAACACATGAGCGAGGCGGAGAGGATTTTTTTAACGAACACCATTCTGTCATTCAACTTATCTCTGTCAGAGATCAAATCAATACAACAAAGTCTCAACTGTGATGATGCCAGAAACAAGCTTCAGAACTGACACAGTTATCGTCATTTCACCCAAAACTATCAGAACAGTGGCTTTCCAGCTGAAGCCTGATGTTTTCAGATGTTTGCAAGCTTTAAGTTCCTTCCTAATTTACGTATTCTTCTTGTCTTTATTAATTTCAAAATAAGGCAGCGGAGACTTTTAATGATGCATATATTAGTAATGTTGAAGCACTGCATCGATAGTTTGGTGTGTGACATATTTTACCTTTCTTTCTGTAACAATCAAGCACAATACTATTTTCAAAGGCCTGGATCTACAGACTAACACACAACTAGAAGATAAAGTGAGAAACAAAAGGCCACCTTAGGCCGTTTCACTATATTAGTTTAGCTATGGGGCTTGAAATAAAGGATGAGATGACTCCTTGGGGATATTTATGATGACTTTGTCCCTCCTGCTCTTTTGAAGACACATTATTCTTTCTTTAAAAATAGCCAAAGCCATCTGTGAAAAGAAGACTGCAGACACGCTGTCTGACAGCAAATATGATTGTTAGAATATGCGGGTAAATAAATAAAGGTATTACTAGTGAAGTGGGAAGTTTTGATATGATGATAAAAAAGCAAGTTTTATATATTTTTTTAAGAATATGTTCTCTCAGTGCTATGATGGATTATAATTCATCTGCTCTAAAGTTGTGAGAATGTGTTAACTCTGTCCATCCGTCCGCCCATCCATCCATCCATCCATCCATCCATCCATCCATCCATCCATCCATCCATCCATCCATCCATCCATCCATCCATCATCTAACACACCAGTGCTTGCAGGCTTGTGAGGGGAGCTGGTGTCTACCTTCAGTGGTTAACAGGAGAGAGGTGGGGTACGCCCTGGACCGGTTGACAGTTCATAGCAGATTCAAGCTGAATGTTGGATAATAATAAGTCTTGTTTAGCATAAGGAGTGTGAGGACCCAACTAAAGAAAGTTAGGCATGAAGAACAAAGCTGCTTCAAAAACCTGCAAAGTTGTAAAAACATTGCAGCTTTCCTGCCTGCAATCTAGGCAGGAAAGCATCACCAAGCATCACCCAAAGCTGAGGTGAGAGTTTAGCCTATACCCCTAAGCTCTTATTTATTTTTTTTATCAGAGTTACATACTGCAGTTTTAAATGCACTCTGTTCTTGTTACACTATAAGAACTGAACATTTCCACTGTAGATCTCGTCTGCTTCAGACGATTTAACACTTCAAGTCAGTTTCAGATGCATTTCATATATCTTCTTTTCCAGATAGGAAATGTGCACAGTGCTAATGACAGATTGGTTATCTCTCTTGGCCATTAGCTTTAGTGCGAACTAATTAGAAGATGTAATTAACTCCAGTTGTTTTGTGGTTTGTCACCAGAGTGTAAGATATATATGCATTGAACTGATTGTTACATATTATCTGGCTGACCTCCATCCAGCAGGAATTTAGACTTTGTGAGGAAACAAGTGTTCCTGATGCCATTTTCATAGGCAGCACAGACATTTTAGTTCTTTTCTCTCTCTTTTTTTTTTTGCCTTTATTCTTTCCATAACATGAAGTTACCAAGAACTTAGTAACTTCATGAGTCAACAGTAATGTAAAAGAAAATTGACAAATTGCCTCGGGATCTTACACATGCATGCACTTATTCAAATTAGTGTTGCTCTTTCTGACTGCTTAAAGCTCTTTGAGTGCTCTAACTGCAGCTTCTCCTCCGCAGAATAAAAGGATTGCTGTTTCAGTTTACCTGTGGCAGCAGGAAAAATAGAAACTTACAAAGTTCTTTGACTGTGAGAAAATGTAAGGGTTGAAAGTTTTAGTTAGTCTTGAGTTGTTTGTGCGCAACCAAACAGTGTGCACTGTTTGATACGTTTGCTGTGTGAACATATCAACCCATTTGTGCTTTTTCAGTCAGCAAATTACTGTTTTTGTTTATGTAGAATTTTTAAAGACATAAATAAAAATAATAATTTTTACTTCCACTCTCATTGCACTTGATGGCTGTAATGGGATCAGGATATTATTGGTCATGATGTCTTGCTCAAAATGCCTCCAGCCATCCACGGCGTATCAACATATGGATTGTGAAAAGCTCAACGTCTTTTCTACAAAAATGACACCATATCAGACTTCGGTTCTATTCTTTGGTGTCATGGTTGCAAGCAGGAAGGATGCACATGTGAGGCGTGTTATTCAAGTACAGAACAGAATCACAAGAGGAGACGAACCATCTGGGAAACGAGAGTGATCACAAGAGGTTCCAGCACCAACTGAGGAGAAAGAAGGCAGATCAGTAGTGGAGAAGGTGATTGTAGGAGCAAGGAGTGGCTAAATGACTAAGTTGTGAGTAGCTGCTGAATCGAAACACTGAAAACTGGGGGAATTTGGCTGGGGACAAAGAATAAACACAAACAGGAAATCTTGGGATCAGGGGGGGAAACTAAAACAACAAAATACTTTGTTGTCTTAGTCATTTTACAAACAATGTATTTGTTGAGTGAATTACTCCAGGACATGAATCCACTAAGATACAGAACAAACAAAATTTCAAAGTTCCACTCGAAATAATCATGACATTTATTTATTGAAAATGTTGTGCTCGATCTTGTGTTGATCAGCTGGTTTTCCCAGTAGACCAGCTGAATGTCATGTCTGCTGGCTGGTGGATTACTGTTATCATGCAGCTGCAGTACAGTTATGCTCCGCTGTGGCCCTCGCCGTCGTCTCTTCGCTTTACCAGCTGACAGATTTGGTGTTTGCAGCTTTAGCCTCACAGCTTCTGGGTATGCAGATGGGGAGGATTGACCTCCTGCGACCTTGGATGAGTGCCCTGGCGGAGGACGGTGGCGACCTCGGGATGGGCAAAAATGTGCTGCATTGCAGCAGAGCAGCTCCGGGTACTGCATGCTTTCACCCATACACACATAAACAAACACGCGAAGATGCAGCGTTACTTCGTGGAGTAGCACAACATGCTCAGACGTACACAAATCAATATAACCACTCACACTCTGTCTTCCTGGGCAAACAGGGAGAGGCGTGTCCTGCATCTCCTACTGCTGTATCACTGGCTGAAATGCACACACCACCTAAATGACTGTGCATGTCGTGTTCACTTATTTACAAGCATTTCCTGTTCCGTTTCCCTAATTTATGCACAAATAATTGCAGAAAAGTAATAATACACAATTTGAAAAACAAACATACTCAGTGGACAACAATAAAAATACATAAGCTTGCAGAAAATTTGACAAATTCCAAACATGTGCGTTAAGGTTCATCTGTGCACCATTCAGGCTGCAACTACACAGCCAGGAACACACCAGCCAGTTTTCAGTATTACTGTATTACACGTAAGCAAATGACTCTATGCCAACAGCCACTACAGGCCTCCTAGTCAGCTCAGCAGGTCATCCACAGGGGTCCAACATGTCACAGAAGAGTGGAAATGTGTAACTTAAGCACCAGCAGAGCTCAGCACCTCATTAAATAGCTTTTTTTTTTTCTTTCTGGGACCAATAAAAACATCCCTACACACAGTTTTATCACCTTGATGTGTCAAACAAACTTCGAGCATGGGGATATTTAGACGAAGTCTGAGGAAAGTGAACAGCTGCCCAGAGCAGTGAGGCGCTATATTTTTACCTCTTGGGGAGCAGTTTGAGGGTTATTCTGTGGATCACTGCCAATAAATTCAGTAAAAATAAAATAAATGTTTTTTTAAAAAGAGTTCTTCTTTTCTGCTGGGAAAATCTTGGGTCCTACCACTCATGTGGATGTTACGTTGACATTTAAGTTCAACCTAAGCCATGTTGGACCCAGTCATGGAAGCATGAAGACCATTTTCAGTAAGATAATGTATCCTGCAACAAAGCCCTCATCATAATTCAGATATACAGCTATAGGCCCAAAATCACTACATATAGCCTACATTATGCAACATCAGACTTTATGCTATTTTCATTCAAACAGGAAGTTTGTTTCTGATAGGTGTGGCTGGGTGTAGACAGGGTCTTCTGTAGGACTAGTCCTGCCCCCGTTATGGCTCCTGAACTGAAGAGATAATAGTAACTCAGTTCCTTACGATGACATGTATTGGCACAGAAATTGTAAGCTATTGATCTCTTGGACAAATTTTATTCCCCATTTCTACTTTAACAGTGAATTAAAAATTAAACTATTACACTTTTAGCTTCACAGTTTTCATCTGCTAGATTGGGGCTCTGCAACCTGCAGCTCCAGTGCTGCAAGAATTTCTTTGGCTCACTTAATGTAATAAACAATGAAATATTGTTTCATTCTTTTGCTCTGTGTCCCCAGCACATATTTATATCCTTCCAAATTACCAATGAAAAACTGATTCTTTTTATTACAGCAATTTATAAGTGCTGGCTACGTTTTTGCACGTTGCTTCGGTTATTTTGTTGATTTATTTTGGGTTATGTGCTCCAAGTATTTGAGGTTGGAAGGCCTCCTAGCCATCACAATAAACTTAAGCTTCTTTCATAGATTTTCTGTCAAATTTGAGTCAGGACTCTGGCTGGGCCAATTTAAAACATTAATATAACTTCTAAGAAACATCTTGGTAAAATAAAACTTACATCTAAATCTGCCACAGGTATAAACAATCTAACAATCTAACCTGGAGTCCCCAAATATACCGTCACTGTAGCTGGTCATACTTACTTCAAGTCCATCTGTTAAAAAACAGCATTGCTGTGATAGAAAAACACAAGCACATGATGCACTTTTAGATAAACACTTCTGTTTATTATTTATTATACCATACGCATTTTCATATTATAGTTCTAATACAAGTAAGTCAAAAATAATAATCATAATATATTTGTATATAGAGATATATAGAAAACTAATCCAATAATCTACTTTTTACTTGGACGTCACTTCCTTGTAAAAAAACAAACAAACAAAAAAACAATATGGAGAACATATCACCTTCCACCCAGCTTCAATATAGGCGCTTTAAGGGAACATAAGATAATACAAAAAAGAAAAATTACACCTGATCATTGCATTTTGTAGAACTAGAACATCTGTCAGCAGCTAGTAATGTTGACCATCTTGGTTTAAGACACAGGAAGAGTTGTTTTTTTTTGTTGTTGTTTTTTTGCAAGGTTATCTTTGAGAAAAAAATGTTTTTTTTACATTTACTTGAAATAGCCAGAGTGGTGATGTTTTTACTAGGAATGATGGCGGCCATGTGATGGTCTGGATTCGGAGACTGAGATTTAGAACATTAGATTATAGCAGTCTCATTACACATGTTGAAGATAATAAATCGCCAAAGATTAGGTACAGGACAGAGAAAGCAGGGGGGGACGGGAAAGAGCAAAGAGTGTGGGAAAAGAATTGACTTAAAGAACAAAGAATTGAAAGTTTTCTGTGCTTCCCCAATCATGATCTACTTTTGTAAACAGAGGATAGCAGCACAAAAAGTGCAATGTCCTCAATCTCCTTTCCAATCCCCATCCAACCTCCCTGTGCTCTCTCCAGGAGTTAGCGAAACCGCAGCTGGCACTGAGAGATATCCACTCTGATCCATTTAACCATGGCAGGCCTCATGAGTCTTCCAAATCATCATTAGCATTCTCATCAAAAACAGAAAAAGAAAAAAAACCCTTCTCACTCCACATCCCGTTCAAACTCCTGATATGTAGAAATGAAAACATGGAGGCAGGCTGTTTTAAGGGCTGTGCACATGGAAGAGGTCTGGGACTACAGATGGTCCGGAGCCATGGAGGGCGGCTTCCAGAGGCCCTGAAGTCTGTCAAGCCCAGAGTCACGGGAGGGCTGCCCCACTACCACCCCTCTTTCTTTGGTGAGGCGTGGGTGGTCAAGTTGTCAAGAGGAGGCATCAAAGCTGTACAAAAAAAAAGACAAAGAGGAAAAATGTGTTTTTAACTGAAACCGTTTCTGAGTTGATCTAATAAACCCAAAAGCAAGAAATAACATATGACAGCAGCACTATGGTTTTCACGTTTTTAAAACCACAAACTGTACTTCAGTGTACTGTATTGGTGTGATAGACCAACAACATAAATCAAATAATAGTGAAAATGAGCATTTTAGTAAGTATATCTAGCTGCTTCGAGAAGGCTTATAGGGTTTGTTAGAAAATATTAGTGAACAACCAGCAACATTAAGACCAACTAACACAGCAGACAGGTCAGTGATGAGCTGAGAAAAAAAATTAAAGGTTAGGGGTAGACATAGCTACATATGTCCATCCATCCACCCATCCATCCATCATTTGCCTGGAGTGGAGTCATGGGGGCAGCAGCCTAAGCCTAGAGGCCCAGACTTCTCCCAGCTCCTCTGGGGGAATCCCAAGGTGTTCCCTGTCAGTCAGGAAACATAGTCCCTCCAGTGTGTCCTGTGTCTTCCTCTGGGTCTCCTGAACACCTGGGACCTTGAATAGTCCCATGTTTTGTTGACCTACGGTGATCCTGTGACAAAATAAGCAAAGTCTGGGATTTTTAGAATCGGGAATGACAAATGTGTCCCAATTGTCCAAAGTACCTAAAACGGATACCAGGAAACTTTGCAGATGTTTGGGACACAACTTCAGACCATTGGCACACCCTCAATTTGGGACAATTGGTGCCCACTTTCAGATACTTGCCACCTGCGTTTTGGGACATTGGGACATACTTTCGGACATCTGTCACACACTTAAATTGGGACAATTGACCCGATTTGGGACAATTGGCACACATTATATTATAAAATTTGTGTGTGTCAATTTCCCACTTAAAACAGATCCAAAATGGAAATATGACACATCAAACAGGTGTAGACTTCCTGTTTGATGTCACAAATTCTTCTTTAGGTGGAAGAATCTGTGACAAGAAGAAAACCATGTTTTGTACTGGTACTAGAACAGTACTAGGTTGGTTGTAATGTTCTGCTTATGTTTCACTTTTCATACTCAGGTGCAAAATAATAAGAGTAGTAACAGATTCCCAGAATATTTTTATTTTACTGCAACAAGTCAGATGAGATGGATAATGGAAGAAAGCTGTTTCTCTACACATAAATGGAACTGCTGGAGAATGTGATTTTTAATTTGACTGATGCTTGCCAGACATTATTTATTGGGTGATTGTGTATTTGCTCATTAATGCTCAATGGGTGCATTTAAATGAAGTGTTATTCCACCCTAATTCACTATTAGACTGTAATCACTAGTGATGTCTGACTTGTTATGGCACGAGAAGCCATCATGAAACTGAGCTAGTTAATTGTAATTAAGCTCTCATTAGTGCTGCTAGAGACAAAAACGGACGAAAAGGCCATAACTACGGCCTCACTTGCTGGGTAGCTTGCTCATCAAAACCCAGCTCAGCTGGCTCAGAGTCCTCTATTTAACCCAACAATACATCACTATCTTTTTCTTCAGTATCTATGCCACCTGATCCCCGCTTGTTCAACAAAGTTGTGTACTACGTATACACATATACTGAAAGTGAACTTACACATAAAAGTTGAAAGAATCTGCACAATTGTGGACGTGTATTTTTTGAGGTCAATGCTTCTTTTAGAAATCAATAGATCACATTGAAAGGTCAGCAGGAGAATCAGGCCTCTGCTTGTCCATCCCAGAAAGGTTCATATAGATGATATTCAGGTGCATTGCATTCACCTCTTGAAAGTTCAACAAAATGCAATAATTGGAATCCCAACTACTACTTGCAGTCCTGCATGCACAGACTGTATTGATTTCAAAAATGTTAAAGTAATAGTGCCCAGAATGTAAGTCACTCTGGACTACAAGTTGCATCAGCCAAAAAATGCAGAGTGAAAAAAATAAATAAAAAAAGTCACACATCACATTCATTTAGAAATTGTCCAACATGAGGGGGACCTCATCCATAGGACTGATATGATCCGGTGACACGTGTTCAGTTGCTTTTCAACAAACTGACGGAAACTGTCAGCTGTGGCTTGTAAGTCAGCTGGCAGTTTCTGACGCACTGATGTCCGTGCTCTAAATCAGGGTGGTTAGGAATGGCTCCGCTCCAACAGCAAAGTGTGCAGAACACCAGAGGTGCATGCAGGGTCAATCTGAGGCGAGGTGCTTGCATTGCATGAAGTGGCAACACCTGCAAAGTAATTCACTTTTATCTTCTTGATAACTACCAAGGCGTGGAGATGTAAGCCTCAGTAGGTGCTGTAGCTGTTTGGAAGGATAACACCGACGGATAGACTCAGCTATCTATGTTCTACGGTAGGAAAATCTGATAAGGTATCACAGACCATCAGAGAATCTGCAGTGTGTTCTTATAGCATCCATCTGTAGAGTTGTTCCTCAAGCTGTGGCCCTCCTGCTTCTAGTCTGTAATTAGCTTTCCTCATGGCTGCAGACAGAAATGTTTAATCCTTGGCTCGTGTCAAAAAGTATGAATTAACATCTAAGAGAAAACTCAAATGTACATAATTTGCACCCGACTAAGTTGCAAGACCAGCCAAACTATGAAAAAAAGTAAAAAAGTTCAACTTATAGTCTGGAAAATGCGGCATATAGAATAAAAACTAACATTCTCAGCTTTGTCGCCTTTTGTGACCCTGACAGAATGCTTTGTGGCTGCTCGCATCTGTTCAACGCTGCATCAGAGAGATGAGGGGTGAGCAGGGCCAGACTTCAGCCTGCAGTGTTAACGCATCCTTCTTACTTGTCTTCTAGCTAGCCACATACGCAAAGTACATCATCTGATGTTTTTGTATGACACAAGAGAGAAGGGAACTGCACTGTGGTGGCATATTGTTTTGTTTAAGCATTTCCTGATAAAAGTGGCAATGCTCACTACAGGCAGGTACGCCGTGTTTCTCTGTCATCAAATATTAACAGAGCCATATCAGCCTCACACTGAGGCCTGATTGAAGATGTACAATGACACACAGAGGCAAAATAGGGTCACCTCTATCGCTATCGTCCCAGTAAACTCCCTGATTCCACCTGAGAAAGCATAGGAACTGATGCAGTCGAGAAACACTTAGATTGACATCGTATTTAATCAGGACCAGACTATATGTTTGTTTATTTCTCAGTGATTCCTATGAGAATCATATGGTAAATACTGCCATATGTTATGCCTCTCTCACCAAGAGATTTTTTTTTACTTCACGTAAATCCTGCTAATGTAAACCCCTCCAACCTAGTCTGAATAGATTTCAACACAGGAGTTAAAATCAGAGAGCCACACTGAATGGTGAAGAAGAATAATGGGAGCTAATTGCAGGATTATGGACCCTTCTGGTAAAAACTGACAATGCCCTTCACTGGCTTTTCATCTTCTCGCTGAGTCCCCAATTAACACAAAGGAGGTTCATAGGGAAAAAAAGCATAATAATGTGCAGAGTGGTTTACCTGTCCCATAGCTTGACATTTCTGCAGTTGTTGGTGCAGCAGCCTGCTGATATCAAAGCTGTGGTAGAAAAAAGGAGACACAGAGGAGGAGACAAGTCTTAAATGTGTTCTTCTGACAAGTAAAGAGGGGCTCATTAATTTAGAGCTGATGTCTGTTTGTTTAGGCTGCCAAGGCATGGGAAAATGACTCATAAATAAAACACTTTGATTGACAAGTCGTTCTTGCTGTCATTTAAAATGCATGTCAAAAATAGAACTGGGGAAACTGTGGTCTCTCTTTTTATTCCACACAGACAAAAAGCAAACCAAACATAAAGAGAAAGAACCTGAACAACAAAGTAGGGTACTTTGGAAATCACCCAAGTCCCCTTTGATCATTGAGAAATGACTTGTGTAAGGGATGTGGTGATTTCCGGTTTTAAGGTTAAAGTCCGTGTCTTTTGTGATAACTGTTCCTGTGCTTTAAACTCGTGTTTCTGACAAGTCATAGACAGTAAGGAGGTTTCTCTATTCCAACATTTTGAAGAACGCTGTGATGGACTGCCAAGCCATCCATGGTGTACCGCCTACCACAACTTTGCACAGAGAGATAAGTTAGTATAGGAAAGTGGGATGGATGGACAGATGGACGGACGTGGTCCATACTGTGTCTAGACCAAGATTTAGCATTGTAAGACAAAAAAAAGTCCAAAACATCTAAGCCTGGCTATAATCTCATAAAACCTCATAACACCATGCCTACAGTGAAACATAGTGGTGGCAGCATCATAATCTGAGGTTTGTTATGAACAATACCAAACACCAGTCAGTTATGAGACAAAACTTTTAGGTGTCTGACTTTTACAAAAAAAAAAAAGGAAAATCTTGATATAATATAACATAATAATGTATCTGACAAAAATCAGTGAAGTTTTACAAAAAGAGCTGTGGAAGAAAAAATTTCCTCCCGCTCTGACAGTTTTTGAGAGTCTCTGCAAGATGAAGTGTAATCTTGTCAAGACATGTGATGCTGATAGACTCCTGACAAAAAAGAATTAATGCAAAAACCGAATCAAGAGGAGCTATTACAGCTGCTTTATTATTACTTTTTTAGTTGAAATTGTCCTGATTTACATCACAGAAAAGCTGCAAAACATTTTATTTTCTTCTTTATTTCTTTAAGACTCAAAAAGCTGGGATTTCGACATAGCCGTGTAAGGTTATCGTGTCGTTCGGATCTCATAGCAACTCTTAACATGACTACATAAATGAGTAAATGTTTGTTGTCAGCTGGGACAGACTTGCGTCAACCATAAGAGACCACTGAAATCTAATAGAAATGCGGGACATTAGGATGTCCTCCGCAGCAAAGCTGCAACAAGACAATAAGAAACATGTTGGTCTTGGCGGACATTAATTCCCGTCCTCTGGTTCCTTCCCTTCAAATTTCATTACTGAAGACAACAGGGGAAAATTCAAAAGATAAATGATGAGTGGAAGATTTTTGGTCTCAACAATCTTTGAATAATTTATATAATATTGCTGAAATTGTCTCTAATTTAGGGCTTTTTCCATTTATATTTTCAGGCTAATTTGGAAGAAAGCAAATCGATGTTCCCAACGCCACATTCCTTTGCCTCTAACCCTGCTAATTTCAGTCTGAGAGCAGAAGCAGCGCATACATAACTGGTGCACCTGAGCTAAATGGGAATCTCTTCAGGCACACACCCACCCAGATTGATTTATATGAACCTTAATCACAGCTGACAAAGGGGACAGACAGTGAGATAAAGCAATCACTTTGCAGAATGAGTGATGGTCTGCAGCCTTATGCAGTAAAAGTTAAGTCATGCTGTCACACAGTGATAGATGTAAATGCTACTCCCTCAACTTTAGCTTCTCTAAACAGAAGGCAGTGCCTTGACTCTGTCTGACATCTTTGACCCAAAACTGCTGCCCTGCTTTATTTCTGTCCCTCAGAAAAATAGCGCTGTCAAACCAAGTTCTGTGAACCGAAACTTTTACAGCACAGGATGCAGCCTCCATTGCATTTCCATACTTTAGTACCCCCTTCCCCTAACCTGCAGAACAAATGGCATTGCCTCAAGCACTCTAACTTTTAAAAAGATGTCGTCCCTATTTGTCTCCTTCGTCCTTCAAAATTCTTTTATCCTCACCGCCTTGCATATCCCCCCCCCTCTCAGCCAACAATCTCTGTCTCCCCAGGAGTCCATAATCATGTTTTCAGCACATTTCCTCTCCTCGGCCAGGGCAACATCTCACATTAAAGATTCATAACACTTTTGTGACAGCCACATTGTGCCAAAGACCTAAAAATCCACTTCCATTGTTTATTTTCTGCCTCTTTCCCCTTCACATTATTTATTTTCGCAAAAAAAATACAAATAAATAAATAAAGAAGGGAGTGAGGGAAGATGGTACAAATAATGAAAAAGAAAAACACGCTTACTTATGGTAAGCTGAAGGGTATTTTCATATGGAGGTCAGGGTGAGTGGAATGAGGCTGATTTGATCTTTTAAGCTATGATGGAAAAAAAACCTCATGCTATTGTTTTCTTTTCTAAAACAGAATTGCTTTTTGGATGGTGCAGTGGCTCTAAAACAATTCATGACTGATAAATCGTTAGTTTTTCTCATGTAATAAATTTGATCTTTACCTTTACTCTAAACAATTTTACTGAAAGAAAATCACTCTAGTAAAAGGAAGAAAAACAACAACAAAAAAACATCAATTATGGAGCCCTGCGACAGACTGGCGACCTGTCCAGGATGCACCCCGCCTCTCGCCTGCAACGTTAGCTGGAGATAGACACCAGCACCACTAGGGACAAAGGTATACAGAAAATGGAAGGATGGATGGATGGATAAATCACAGATGTGTGCTGCATATACATCCTTCAACTAATACCTCAAACATACAGTTTCAGCTTTTAGTTATCTGGAGTTTCCATCTGCCATCAGTTGAGCTAAAGCTAATTAATCTGGCTTAAAGTTCTGGAAGATTTTTTTCTGAAATTTGCTGGTTTTCATTAAAGCTGAAACTACATTTTACAAAAAGATAAGAAAGAATCCAAAAGTTATCAGTCAGGTAATGGGAACAAACATCTTTACACTGTTACGGACAGGCTGTGGCACAGCAAAGATAGTTGTCAATGACTCGAGAAAATATTGCCTAACAGTAGTTTGAAAAGCTTGACTTCTCTCCAAAATGAATGAGCAAGACTGAAACTGGTTAGGGAGGCCGGCAAGAGGCCAAAATCAACACTGAAGGAGCTGCAGGAATTTATGGTTCGTATTCACTGTGTTTTACATGTGATAACAGTCTCCTGTATTCACACTTTTCAACCGTCTTGTGTCACTTTGTTAGCCCACATGCACAAATTTTGATGGTCGATTGGCACAAGGTATGAACTGAATGGACAGGGAGCGATGTTGTCTCCCATGTGTCAATCCCAAACTGACCGGCTTTTTAGGTGCATTGTAAAATACTTCTGTCACTTTATATGGAAATAATTTTAATTCTGTTTTTTATGGTCTCATTTTCTTTACTTCACTGTCATCTAGCAAGTAACAGTGGTGCTTTATGCATGAAACCGGTTTATTGACTGTATATCAGTTTTGCTTCCAAGCTAAAATGTAGATGGGCTCTACAGTCTATAATTCTAAACACCAAAAGGTTTATACCCCTTGCAGATATTCATTCATCAAGATGGTTTGTTTTTTTTTCGTGATAAAAAGTTCTGCTGTTTTAGAAGAAAGAATCTCTGGTAGTGAGCTATAAGTCTTTGAGGTTGGACAGGCTCCTTGCCATCCCCCTAATCTTTAGTTCCCTCTACAGATGTTCTATCAGGTTCCAGTTGGGACTCTGTGTGGGTCCTTCCAAAATGTCAATATACTTCCAGCCAAAAGAAACATGTTGGTATACTAGCGTTATTATTTTTTATACTAATAATAGCACACCCTTTTGCTCAAAACTGATCTTAGTGACACCAGTCCAACATTTATTTCACCACAAACATACAAACATAGTCATGTTCACCTAAAACCCATATGTATGTTCCCACTTTGTTCTTGTCTGCAGTAAATTTCACACTTGGAATAGCTAAGTGACTGCATATCACTAAAAAGACAAGCTAATTGTGTGAGTCTGAGCAAAATGATGACTGTGTCTTGGCTTAACATACACTCTTAACTCAAACTCACAGTCCAAATAATCTTTATGTGGTAGCATAGGAGGCAGTAGCTTCCTTTCAGCATAGGAACCATTACAGCTGTAGCACTGGCAGCATACATTTATCCTAATTCAAACATTATAATCCCAGCAGCTACAAGGTGTAAGTGTAGCTGAGCTATGGCAACTCCTACCTCTAATCTATATTTACTGTGTGTTTTCTGCTGACTCGCCAACATCCCTTTTGTGAGCTATTATCTTACAGTGTTCTCCAACGGACTGCAAAGTGACTATTAGTTTTTGTTAAAAACAAAATAAGCAATATATCCATCCAGCTGGTTACATGCTGCGTAAATGGCAATGTCACTGTTTTTCTCACAAAGTTTTGCTGAGCTGACCTGGACTTTCAGGGAACTCTGGATCCGGCTTGTATGAACTTTGTAAAACAAATTGGGTTACATGACAACATGATCTGGATTCCATAGAGGGAGCAAGCACATTATGCAGGTTTATTTGAGCGAGGGAAAAAAGAGGCAAGCATCTTTATTTAATAAAAGTACACAACCTCTGCTGAGCTTTGTGGATACTATATAGGTATTTGTTTTATTATTATGCCTTTCACCCCTCTGCTCTCACCGCTCAGTGTAGAAAAGGCTTTGGCGTATTGTATTTCTTGTATTATCTCTCTTTCCCTGTTAACTTTCTCCACCACCTCTCTTCCTTTCCCTTTCTTTTCTATTTCATCTTTGTGTCCATTAAATCAATTTCCAATTTAGCTATTTCTTTTATATATATATATAATTATGAAATCTAGCATTGTAGCCATATGCCTAACGTTCCACTTGAGAAAACAAATATGTTATATTTCTTTCTGGTACTCAGACAACAATTCTGGACAGGCCATGGATAGAGAAGGAAGAACGAAAGGAATCGCCACAGAAATATGGGAACAAATATTGAACAAAATAAAAGATTTTTGAACAGCAGAAATGTCAGCCTTGTAAATCTGTTACCTGACTTTAAAGAACGCAATTACTGCAACAGCTTTTAGGTGATTCAGTATTGAATCATTTGACATTTAAGTGTTATTGCACAGGGGTGAACTCCTTCTGATGCATGCTGGATCTCTAAGCGTTGGGCGACCCGGTGGTCATGTTGGAGCAAAAAATAGGCCAGTGCCTGCAACGCGGTATGATTCGCTCCAGATAGTCTTTGGAGACACGTCGGCAGGGCCTGTCATCACCTTCTTGTACGGATGTCCAGAGCAGTTTTAGATCGTCTGTGTATTTTTGCCTCACTGCATCAGTGTGTGAGTCAGCAGAGCAGGATCCAATTCTATGCTTTGACATTTAACAATATACATCTGCAGGACACTAAAGCAAAAGGGAACAGTTAGAACATAAAGACCCTAAATGAAGCATTTAGCTGTAGAAACAGAAATGGTTCGTACTGAGGCTCATATGCCAACAATTACCCAACCACTAGGGGGCGCTTATAGAGGGCATATTTCTTTAATTCATTGCACCGTGTTTCTTCTCACTAGGAGTAACTTTCATGTTTTGGAGGGGGGCAGCCTGAGCCACAACTTGAATATGATAGAAAATCTGTGGAGAGACCTAAAGAAGACAAGCTCTTCATCGTTGTTATTCTTTGACAGATGTTCAGTGAGAAACTTTGTTTCAAACAACATCTGTGACTTTTTCAAGGAGAGTCATAAAGTGGATAAACATGCAGCACCCTTGGATGGCATTTGTTGATTTAGTTATGGGCAGAGTGTTAAAACCAAAATTCGATTTATTAGGATATGAGAGCTGTGTAGAGGAAAGAGGAGTTTGGTGCAGGTCAGACTGAGAAGTCAACAGATAATGTGATTATTCCAGAATAATGTGGGTGCTAAGCTCCTTATATTCCACCTCTGTACAACAGAGCTCTGGAGAAAGGCTCTAAATTTCCCCACAAAGAGATCTGATAGATTGGCTGGGGACATGCTGCTCCCATACTGAATAAATCACTGATAGGAATCCTTTCGCTATCTTTAGTGCCGCAGCAGTTATTAACTCTTTGCAACTTATAATCTCAAAGTTTATAAAGAAAGTTCAATGCAATTTTAAAGCTACTACTTTAAAATTAATCAAATATAAAAGTATATTTGATTAACAAATTAATCAAATTTGTTAATTTTTGATTAATTAAAATTTAATTAATCAAAGTTTTCCACCAATAGAACATGTCAGGGACAGATTTGCTGATTTCCTTTTTTATAGTAAATTTTATTTTATTTTTCTCAAGATAGAAATCTACTGTCCCTAAGCGAGTCTTTGCAAACAAGATTTCTTTTGAGAAATTCAATTTGGGATTTTCTTGCTTTTCTCTTTTCTTTTTTTTATTCACCAAATTTCTTCTCCAAAGGGGTTTATTTGTGCTCTGTGCGGCTGCATTAAAGCATGTGAGCAAAATGGATTTCAGCAAATAATACAAATATTGAAACAACTTATAAAGAGCAACAGCGGTAACTTGAATGGCCAGGTTACAATATTACAGATCTTCAGCAATTATTTCAATGATATCTATTCAGCAGGATGCAAAAATAATGCAATACACCTGCTGCTTAAGCTTCGTCATCTACCAAAGTATCCATTAGGGTTGTTCAAAAAGAAATGATTGATCCTCATTTACTGCTATTCAGAATCAAAATAGAATGTAAAAAAAAAATTGGCTCCCAGCCTCCATTTTGTAACTATGCAGGAGGTAATAAAGTCACTACATAACAGGTACTGTAATGCATTCGTGCTCGGAAAGTCAACTACAACCCAAATGCTTCAGAATCTACACAGAAACCCGACAAAAGCCACTAATCCACCAAAATGTTTACTCAGATTAGTTTGAATCTTCTCTTACATTTCAAATCTATACTTGATAATCCTGCTGCATACATTTTTTCAACTAAATCCCACGTTTGTCGTTAAAGAAAAGTATTTGAAAAGTCAACTGAACCAGTGATTAAGTTGGGATAAATCTGAACACAAACACACGAACCAGCTCACCCACGGCGATCCTCATCTCCCTGTACTGTTTGATGTGCCTCTTTCTCCTTGCCTCTCCCTCTTCTCTCAATTTACAGAATCGATACGAAGTAATTTCACATGGCCATTCACTAAGATCGTCTAAAAATCAGCTATATAAATTATTCAGGTTCCCTGTGCAGGCAAGCCCATGGAGATGCACAGTAGTTCAGTGACCTAGCGGTAAGCTGGCATTCATTCAGACAATCAGAAAGTCAGTTTGTCAGGGTGATGCTGAAAGTCGGTCAAGCTACTTTGTTTAATATTTTGTAGGTCACAGCAGTCAGATGTACGGTATCTCCAATCCGGGATGCAAGCAAATAAGCCAGGAGATCTAGAAGTAAGACTCGTTGTATATCATATATTTCGCTAGGCAGAATTCTCAACTTAGAAAATATTTCAAGCAAGCTTTGCTGTCTTCTGTTTTGAAAATAATCCTGCACTTGAAAAGACAATCAAACTAAAGCAACCACATAAAAAGCATTCAAATTTCATAACTTTGCAGTTCATATTGTGTGTCCTAAAATTCTGCACCAGGCTACAAAAACACAAAGTATGTACAGATGCAACTCAGCAGTCAAAACTTCTGGCAGGGTAGAATAGTAAAAAAACTAGATACCGGATCCACATCTGAAACAACATCAAAAGTTAATCGCTTCTAAGGGAGCGTGCCACTCTGCTGTTAAAATCTTAATGCAAATTTCCCCATTAATTTTTAAAGAGTCCTTGAGATAAACAAACATGCTATCCCAATGAAAGGCACATGAACAACAAAGTCACATGCATACCAAAATGGGACCATTCCTACTTTCTCCAGGCTTCACCTTTGGAATTATTAGTTTTGGTAGTTTGTCCAATAATCGCTAAAAAATACAGAAAGAAAAAAGAAGTCTGCTTAACCAGACTTAAACCATCACATAATCTCCTCAATGAAGAAAACACAAGTTGCGTACTCGCTAAACGCTGGTGGTTTAAAACATTCCCGTTTCATCAAATCAGAACTGCGGCCCCATTCACACCAGACTAAGACAACACCACAAAACTAAAAATCAGCCAGAATATGGATTGTCTCTGCTTGCTCTTAACATTTTCAAACTGTTTTGGTGGTGCACAAAACCATCTGTGGTGAGGTCATAGTGTTTGTAGTGTTTATTAATCTGCTAATAGCATTTCTGGGTCCAGGATGCTCCATGGACAAGCAGCAGTGACGACATACCCATGATATATGGCTCTAATTTATATGTAAGACTTTGTCATTAGAGAATTAACCTGTGGTTAAGGCTACAATCCCACACTGGATTGGCAATGTTTTATTGTAGTAGCAATTAATTTATTTAAGAGCTTTGTCTGTATCCTGCCCTGCAATTGTTCAGGCAACAAAAAGGACCGACAAGCTGAAATAAAAAATCAGTGCAAACAAACCCAACTTCAAGGAAACCTGACCACTCTCAGCCCTCAGCACACCAAAGACTTAGTTTTATGACGTGAGCCTGGTAGATTAGAGAGCCCAGCAGAGGAAAAAGAGCACACTATCCTGCAGTATCCTGATAAACAATCGACAACCATTCGATACATGCAATTTGGAGGAGTATCCAGCATAAGCGTACAGAGTGTGCTAAAAGATCATAAAAAGTGACACATCATGTCCTAATTTAAAGACAGATGAGAATAAAAGAGGGAGACAAGTTAATTGATATGTACTGGTTTGGGTAAAGCTATTTCTAAGGCTTTGGGACTCCAATGACCCACTTGAGAGAAACAAAGGTGAACATTTAGATGTGGACGAAAGTCACTCCCAGGAAGCATTGATAACTTATCCAGGAGGCGAGAAAAGAGACCAGAACAAGATCTAACATTGTATGTCTCGCTTGTCTTAGTTAAGGTAATACAGTTAAGAAGGCAATACAAAGAGCTTTACAGGAATTAAAAGGAAATACAAACAAAATAACAAACCAAAGCACAGAGCAAAAGAAGAAAAATAATCTAATAATGTTGATCCAAAGTAAATTAACTAGATACTAATATTCAGGGTTGCTAGATAAGTGTAAGTAAGTGATAAAACTATGACAACATGTAAGAAAAGACTCACTATAGACACGATGGTATTGGTGTGATGGTCTTGTGTTTTTTTCAGGACCTGCCTGGTTTGCTGTAATTGATGAATGAATTCAACCAATGCTGAAGGAAAATGTGTCATTAGTTTGTGAGCACTTGGGTTATGCAGCAGGACAATGATCCTCAGCACATGAGTAACTCCTGTTCTAAATGGCTCTTAAAATAAAGTGATGCGCTCCAGCAAAACGCTTCAGTTAAACCGAGTTCATTTGGTGGGATGTTAAACTGCCTGTACAAAGAAAAGTGGGGAGTAATTCCTCCACATGATGTAAAACACTTTATCACAAACCATTGATGGCAGTAGTTCCCACAACGGACGTGACGGCCGTTTATTTGCTTTGAGGGGCAATTACTTCTTTATAGAGGTTAGTTTGGACAGATTTTTTTTCCCTTAGTAAATTAAATCCTAATTTTAAAACTCCTTTTACTATTTGCTTCTGTATCATGTTTGGCTTTTTCACATATTTCGGCCTACTTTATGTTGTCAGTCAGGTTCCATTTAAGTAATTTCTAGATTGGAAAGGTCTGGCAATAAACAGGAAAGCAAAATAATAATTTGGCAAGCAAAACTGGAGCCAGCTCTCCAAAAAAAATTGATTAATAAGTGTTCATTTATGATCTTATAAGGAGCTAACAATACAGTTAGCTTTTTTCCACCCCAGTTGTTGAACTTGTTATCTGAAAACTTCATCTTTCCATTTACTGATTGATCATCTGTATCTAAAGTTTGGACATTTATCCGAAACGTTTATGTGCGCGAACAAAGCAATAACTGATTTGTACGGTACTGTAAATGAGGTGGAAAGGCTACAATGAACATAACGACAATGCCAGGAAGAAACAGTGACCTGAAGTCTCTGTGTCTGCAGTGAGGCTCAGAGAGTGACTGCAGCAGACTGTAGACAAAGGAGAGCACTAAACTCAATGAAACAGAGAGGAATAATTGATACCCTGCAGCTTGATTGAGCCTGTGAGGATTGTGTGTTTGTTTTTGCCCTTGTGATTGCAGGGTCATCAAAGACTGCGTTCAGGCAGTCGCATCGAACACGCACAGACAACTCAATTATTTTGTGAGAGATCCTCGGAGAAATTCAAATTTACACACAAGCCATAGAGTTAGAAAAAAATAAAAATGTCTGAACCAATTACAGACACATGTGATACATGTTTAAACTCTTCCTTTGATGCCTATGTGTCCTGCGCTGCGGCTCCACATAACAGCAGCTTGTATTTTGCTATGCTTCTCTGAGGGAAAATTAAATATTTAGGTAGACACTTGCAAGATAAACTGCTGTTGTCCTATTTTAACGTGTCACTACCCATCCATCCTCAAGGCTGATGAATAATATAACAGACTGGGCAGAAAACAGTGAAGCATGCATGCGATCGCATCTCAGATGTGTGAAGAAGAAGAAAGGAAAGATTTCATTGATAAATGCACTGGTAGACGCTTTAGGTTTAAACATCCCACAATCCATTGCTGTCCCGTCTGACACCGGCTTCCAAGTTTAATGTATTCTCCCAGAGGTTGTTAAACTTTGATGTCCACGGTTCTGGAGCTGAAAAGTTTTTTTTTTTTTTTTTTTACATGTTTGTAGATGTTTTTCCTTTCCTTATGAAAAAAAATATATATATATTTCAGCTATGCCGAAGATAAAAGCCCCTTTTAGATACAGAAACACTGCAACACATTGAATCAGATATGAAAAATGTGCGTCCAGCCAACAGAACAATGCATTGAATCAGCAGCAGCAGCGAGGAAAGCTATCACACAGTGTCAAGTGCTCATACATTTTCTAACAAGGTATATATAGGAACTTATCCTGGTGGCAAAATATTGCTGCTCGTTCTCCGCACATAAAAGAAAACAAAACAGGGTTTTTTCTGAACTTCATAACATAGTGCTTGAGACTGCTTGCAATTTCTCAAGTTAACACCCCAGCCTTCAATGTATCCTTATCTTGAGCAACAACCCTAATCTTACAGTGAGAGATATGATGGAATGGCATAAAGAAAATAAATTTATTGGAAATGCCTAGTCAAAGTACAGATCTAAATTCAGCTGGTAATCTATAGCAAGGCTTGACAATTACTGCATATAGACACTCTATTTCCCGTCTAACAATAATTTTCGCAAAGAAGTCTTGCAGCTGTATTTTCACCACAATAAGCATATTATTGGCACTTTTTTTTTTTTACACCTATAGGAAAATACAAATGCACAACAAGCTTTTCATATTCATATTTATAGTAAAAGACATGCATCATTTTCTTTCTCCTTTTCAATGGAACCACCATATAGTACAGAAAGGTGGGGAAATGTCACTCAAGATTAATTTTGATTACTACAAATTACTATCACAGAGGAGTAATTAAAAACACTTCCAGTGTAGATAGTGGCAACATACTGGATTTTGAGGCAACTCCAGAATCCTCCTAATGTGTTTTACCTGCAGCTAGAGCTTCCCCTGTACTACAGGAAAGTGGTAATTAAATGTGTTTCTCTTTTTTTTCGTAACAGAAAAGGAAATGAGCCGGCCAGTCTGGAGCAGTAGGGGGTAATGAAATAGATTCCAGCATCTCTGAGAGCAAATCTTTCAGTGCAGAAACTGAAAGAGGCCGAGTAAGAGATAATGATATAAATATAATGCCAATCATCTTGTGTCGGTCGAATCAGACAATCCATCTGCGGTAATGGGGGCTGTTGCACGTATGCCTTGCTGTCATTCTCATCAGAAAAACCATTACATCAAAAGCACAATAAGGGCAGGAGAAAAACCAGGAATTAGATAACTGCATCTCTTTGACATCCGCATTCCTGATGCGTTATCTCACTTTCTCTTCTTTCAGCAGATGGTTGAGATGTAGAAAGCCATCACAATGACAGGTGCAGCAAAGCAGCCTGTCTATTGCTTGACCACTGATAAGACAATCCAGTGATAAGCACTGCAGATATGTAAGCAAGCGCTCCGTGATTAAAACTTTGAGAAAATAGTCTGAAGCACAGCAATGCGCCTGATCCTGTACAGATTCCAGGTTTTCTTCAAGGTTTGATTGATTCCCATTTAGTTTTCTAAGGACTACAGATAAAAGAAAATAAAAATGTGCAGCAATTGTTGTTTTTTTTTTTTGAAAGAGGTAGTAGTTTAGAATAAAGTCAGAAATGAAGCAATTATTCTGGAGTACTTTTGGACACCAAATTTAACATGCTACTTATTGATTAATTTGAGTGTAATAAAACAGAATAACATGTGAATCAATAAATGGGGCTGATGGTGCATAATACTTAAAATGTATAGCACTTTTAGCTTTTTGTAATTTGTTTCTAAGGAACATTTCTAAGACGTCTTTATTTTAGTGTATTAACTTTAGTTTGATTAGCGTTTACCTTTCATAAATTCTGTATTCCCTTTTTAGAGTTGCTTTGTTTGTACAGTAATTCCCTTACTTTTATTTCATTCATTTGCTGGATGCACCGATCCTCAACCGTGAGCATGGAGCGCTTTGATCTCGGCAATCGGGAATACGGCGATACTTATATTTTTAGTTCAGATGAGCTACAGGCTTCCATTAAAGCAGAATTTTCTTCTGTTTCTAACCCGGTTTTCACTCCCCTGTTTGTCCACCTGTTTTGTCCCCAGTGTTTCCTCAATCGCATCGCTGGTGAATTTTGAATCTTCAGTTCAGTAGCAGGTAATTTTTTGCCAAAAGTGAAAAAAAATCATCACCTCTTTTGGCATAAAATGGCATAACCCATTATTATAGGAAGTTGGCGTTACTTTACATCCCTGCTTTTTGGTCCACTCCCAAAACTACATATGACAGATTTTCTGAAGGACAAAGTGAATGAGCATCATTTTTATCTAGTTGTGCAGTTCAACCCAGCATTCGTCAAATGTCAGGTTTAAATGTTGCTCACTGGATCAATGGCCAGCACTGAAACCCTAAATCTGTCGCCTGACAGCCCAGCACCCGTTACGGCTGGAGAAAATTTGACATAGATGTATGTGGTTCCTGCTGGTGACGTTGGGACCAACAGAGAATCCCTCAGGCTCAGTCCTACCCGTGTACATGGCAGCCATTCAGCTTCCAGTTAATTACCTGCATGGCAAACTCATTTCCTTTCAGCTCAGTGGGCTGTTCCCTACTGCTCATAGAGGGACAAAGTCGATTCTCTAATCCACTAGGTTGGCGCACTTAAGGGATGATTGAGGATACTGTAGAAGATCTGCCACACACTTCTGAGGTTTGAAATGGAGCGAAGCTGGAACACAACAGGAGTCTTCTTTTCCAGCTCAGAGAGAGATTTATATTGAAGATGTTTAAGAAAATACAAAACTGATGAACCAGCTATGGTTGAATCACCTTTCTTCATGGCATCACATTTAAAGATTGTAAAACTTTAATTATCATTGCTAATTATCTTTTGAATAAGTGCAGCCGAAATGTTTGGATATGTTCACAATGGGTATGAATCTCATGAGGGTTTTTCATGATTTTCCAGTATGAAATGATTATACAGCGACAATATATATTTTTTCTTTTTTTAGTTTGAATACAGAAGTTTAAATTTTCTGTGGATTTTGTCTGATCTACACAACGTCAAAATGACACAATGTGAAATGCTGTGTTCAGACACTCCTCTAGTTATATTACCACTAATAAGTCGGTAAAAACACACTCTGAAACTATAAGCATGTGTATGACACAATGCCTGGATATTTGACCACTTTTTAAAATCATAAATATAATATATTTAAACTCATTGGCTTTGACACAAAAGAAGCAGAAATACATATTATTGTGTCCAATAACTGTCTGATTTGAACATAAACAGATTCTCCAGCAAGGAATCTGGCAGAGGCGATATTTCCTGGTCAGCATTTTTTCACCTTGATGTTGAACTCGGATTACCTTGGACATTTACATACTGCTTCACCAGGACAGAAACTCTAAACACATCAAAACTATCTTTGGTATGGACAAAGTAGTCTAATGTTAAGGACCCAGACCTCAGACAATGTCTGAAAACAGCAGGGCTCATGTCAATATGCCAGCTAATATATATGAAATTTACTATTTTAAATATTCAGTCAGAATTGTGGCAGAAGTTTATTGATGACAACAAAAACTGTGTAGAGGAAGAGACTCTTGAGCTTGAGTGCTGGTTGAGTATCATTTCCACTACACCAACTAAACTGGGAAATAATGACCACAAAACCCCAAATTTGTTAATGTTATCTATTTGTAAGGGTTATTTTAATCATAAATATACTTAGCCATTGTCATTTTTATTATTTAGTTCATTTCTGACGAACCTCAAGACCAAACATCTGTTTATTTGCTACCCTCAGTAAGGACTACTTTGGAAACAACTCCTCTAGGAGCATTTAAGCAAATATTAGCTGGACTCCATGTATGCATTATATACAAATGGTTTCAACATAAAAAGAGGTCAAAATGTATCCTTAAAAATCCAAGATTAATATTGAACTGATCCTGACGAGTGTATGCGAACGCTGCACTGGCACTGAACATCACTTTTAATTTCACCTGGAAAGGATACATACAGTTGTCCTATATTTCACACTGCTGCCGCACAATATGTGACCAAAAAATATACAGTAGTATCTGAGCAATGCACCAAAAATAAACATTTTTAGGCTGATTGCTCCACACCGAATGGAACCAGCTTCCATAGAAGAAGTTAATGGTGCTTTGATTAAGAATGGCAATGATATGCTCCCGGGGTAGACAAACAAAATGCCTAATCATGCACTGCTTAGTTAATGACTCCTCAGTTTGTTTACAGCTGAGGGTGTTTTGTCCCAGCTTTGATTTGAAATTCAAATGCTGATTTAAGATTTTCCTTTTCAAAGTAACAATAAAGACATCTACTTTGTTTTTCAAACACCTTTGTTTGGTTTCAGGGCTGCGCAGTGGCGCAGTCTGTAGTACTGCTGTCTTGCCAGAAGAAGGTTGTGGGTTTGATAGATGGATGGATGTTTGGTTTCAGCCTTAAGTATCAGCTTAATATTGTATTTGAGTACATTTGACTTAAAAAGGGAAGTACAACTCATGTTCTGAGGAAATAAAGACTGAAATATTCATTTTAAACCAGTTTTGTGATGTAGTGAGGAAGAAAGCTGGTAATAATACTGAGCACCAGCCTAATGCTTAACTAAATCCTTTAACACCAAGCAGCTGTGACAAAGATTTGAGTTTCCCCGATGTGCAGGCTGCAAGGCTCCACGATTCGTCAAGAGACGCTCACTATCCATCGCCTTGGCAGACATGTATGAAAGAAGTAGATGGAGCGAAGTCAGAAGAAGAGAGGGAGATGTGTTACTGAGAGGAAGACAGAAGAGGCGAGAGACGGACGGGAAGAAAACAACCAGCAATCCACTCAAATACTTCCTCAGCCTCCTCTTCTCCAGCTCATCTTGGCAAAAGGCGCATCCTCCAGAAAGAGGGCTCTGTAATCAGATTCCTCTCCCTGTCCGACAGCTGGTTGCACAGAGTGGCAGCCAATTAGAGTGAGCGCAGAGAGGAAGGCACAGAAAAGAGGAGGAGGAGAAAGTGATAGCCAGGCTTTCTCAGTGACACTGCAGAGGGAGAGCATTATCCGAGGCCGCAGCTTTGCTGATGATTTCCTGTTGCGCTGACAAGCAGCAACACTTCTAAACAACAGCCAGAAGAGCTGCTGCAGCGGCTACGATGATGCTGCTATTATAAGAGTCAACAGTTGCAGTGAGAAAGGGGTTGGTCTTCACTAATTCAATCAGCTCATCTGAGCTCAAGCAACGATGCTCAAATAGTTTCTGAGTCGATTTTGTTTCAAAGGGGGGAAGTTTAAGTACAGCCTGAACATGTAAAGGCTCTGTGTGCAATCCATTCAGATACAGAAAACAGCATAAATGTACAAATTGGCGGTCATTGTAACTCCTTCTTTCAACCAATCAATAAAATTTTATGTATATAGCACCTTCCAACGACACCTCGCAACTTGGTCCTTTGAATCTCAGTTCAGCTCCTCTGTGCTAATTAGTCTCCTCCCTCAATTTCCTTGTGTTCTCCTGGCCACCGTTTTACCATATTTCCCCTAATTAGTTTATCTGGTTCTCTTATAACTTTTCTCTCCTGCCTCAGAGTTTAAGCTCCAGATTTTCCATTTTTTCAGGACTGGATTCGTCCATTATTTTGCCTAAGATCTGTTTTGTTCCACTGCTGTCTAGTTGTCCCTCCATGCTCCACATTCTGTTTTTCTGGTTCAAGACTTAAAAGTTTCCTTTTTTCTTCTTAAATCATCAATATACCAATTACTCGTGGCTGTCTGAGCCAAGGCCCTGACAAGCCTTGCATTACTGGCTGGTTGGTTGGCTGGATATTAAGTTACATGGTGAGGAATAAAGTCTGGAGAAGGCGTTCGGTTGTTAGAGATCTGAAGCTACATCAAGGTTTTCTCTCCTACGGTTTAATGACAGGCGATGTTCTGAAGCAAAAGTTGAAAAAACAGCTCATTAGAAAATTCTTACGTGGAAACTAACTTATAAACATCTAGTAAACTCAGCAGGTGTATATTGCCTGACTTCCTTCATTGTGCTTTTGTTTTCATCCGACTTAATACTTTAGCTGACGCTGGCTTTAACATATCTGACTACTTGTGAAATGAGTATCATTTAAATTTTGAGTTTCTAAACATATTTGGATGTGAACTGCAGGAACTCTTCATTAAGCACCCCACTGACTTTTGTATGGCAGTCCTCTGTGCACTCATCCTCGCAGTCATGTTTTTACGTAACCTTTTATACATCCATGCTCAACCAATTATACATAGTAGTTCAGTAAAATGAAAAAAGAAAGTGTTTATATGTTTTGAGGCTGCAGCAACTCCCTTTCACCCAAAAATCTCTTTCAGGGTTCACAGATCATAGCGGCGTGATGAACAGATTCAACAGGAAGGGTTATGACTCGTTTAGATGTTAGTTAAAAGGATTCTGCAGGAGATTAAATTTTCTATGTGAGCTAATGTTATTAATTAGCAGAGCTCACAGTTATTGGAAAACTGTTTGAGCTTTTACATTCACACACAGAGCATCCTTTGAAAGAGTCTGACCAGGTTACCGCATCGGGTTCAGAAGCTCATGTTAGCTTTTGCATTTCTTTTCATCACATACCTTACCTTGCCTTGGAATTAGGGACATAATTTCCATTTTTTTCTGATATTTTACACCTGCATCTCACTCATTTTCATTAAATTCAACTAAAGCAAAGCTGTAATGTAATGGACTTAGCAGAGCATTTCTAATTTCTAAAGATGTAAGCGCAATAACTAGAAAAACAAAATGTTTCAAAATCTGCAAAATCACATGCATATATTCCTGCTATCTTCATTTCTGCAGACTGAATCTTCAGTTTATAATATAACCTGTCTGTTTGTGTGTGTTTGTGTCTTTTTATTGGCATCACAAGGGCGAAAGTTCTCCCACACACACACTGTTATGTCAGCCTTTTCCCATGCGGCCTATTTTCTCCTCTTTGATCAGCTGAGCTGCTTAAGCTAATATGCAGAACTTGTGATTGTTAAACCAGAAAACACGATTAAGGCTCTGCTCTTGAAAAGGGATCTTCTTCAGTGAATAGATCCTATAGGCTTAGCGATCATTCACCCTTCCTGTCTGGGTCGCGAGAATCACAGTGCAGAGAACTCATTATTCTCATTGGGAGGAGACATAGGTAGATAGACATAGATTTAATATTAAAAAATTACAGAACCAAAATGTCAACCACAAACCGGTAAGAGGCTTTAAAATCTTCTCTATTTAAAGTCACAGTACTGCTGTACGGTTCGGGAGCTTTAAGTTCAAAGCAAACACTTCAACTGTAAATTACATTGCTTTGTGCTGCCAAACACCTCTAAAAGTGTGTTCTTCACCATCTGGTTAACTTGACGGTGTATAGTTTGTGGCAATTCCAAGGCAAATGGAAGCACCTGAGAACAGTAAGAGAAATAATTTAAAGCTAACAATAAATGCAGTACTATGAAAAAGTTTTATACCCTTGCATATTCATTCTGATTTTGCTATGCTGCCACACTTAAAGCTGCAGTATGTAACTTTCATAGAAAATATGTCTTTTAGGTATTTGCTAAACCTATCACAGTATAAATGAGATGGAGAATCTGAGAAAAAAAACAAAAAACTCTTCTGCCTCTTCCCTGTGGTCTTACTTCTGTCTACAGAAATGCACCGCTGGGTCAGAAACAACCAATCAGAACCAGGAGGAGGGTCTTAGCGCTGTCGATCACATGTACTTGCTGCGTTTGAGAACTTGCTAAACTTCCTGTTTAACGGTATGCCACTCAGTTGAACTCATGTCAAGACACTTACCAGGCCACTTCAGAACTTTCATTTTGTGTTTGCTGACCCATTTAGAAGTGGACTTACTGCTCTGCTTGAGTTCACTGTCGTGCTGCAAAACCCAAGTGCTCACAAACTAACGACATAATTTCTCTGTAGCATTTTCTGATAGTGATCCAAATTAATTCCTTAATTATACTTGTACTGGTGCTCTGTTGATTTTTTTGCTTGTCTAAGTTTAACATGCGTATCTTTCTTTACATGATGGTCACACCTTCAGATAAATTCCCCTTTTTGTCTCGTCAGTCCAGAGAATATTTCCATCAAGATGTTTTTTTGAAGGTAATGTGAGACAGATCTTCGTGTTTCGTTTTGTCAGCTGTGGTTTTGGCCTTAAAGCTATTTTATTTTTAAAAGTGTTGATGATTCGTCTCTTATTGACAAACCATTAACACTAATCTTAACCGTTCAGAACTTCGGACATTTGTTGTTTTAAATGTGCTTTACTAATAAAGTTTGAGTAATTTTAATGTCTATTGAGCTCCCTGTAAGATGTCACTTTGCACTAGGAATAATATTAGCTTTTTCATTAATGAGATAAAAACAACATTGTGATAAGAATTACTCATACTTGATGATTTTTGCAAACCCCAAGTGTGATTGTTACTTCTGCTGTTTGAACTACTTTAGCAACTGCTGGTCTCTTGGAATCATCAATGAATCACATTTTCAAATATAATAGAATGCAATTATTTTTTAATATGCATAGTTGAACTACTGAACACAATTTATAAGCCTTTTGGATAATGGGGGCACTGGTAGATTTATAACCAAATATCTAAAAAGTTTTTCTCACTTATCCACACTCCCATCAAAAAAATTTACATCCATATTTGATGTGCCAAGAATGGAGCTTTTGGATTTTTCCAGTAGAGCTCTATTAATACCTATATATCCTGCATTTTAAAATAAAAATAAAAGAAGTTGAATGCTTTCTCTCATTTTACAGCTATCCCTTTCTCCGCCTCTAGAAATATGTGCGATAAGCTTGGCAGAAAAAGCAGCAGCAGATTTTATGAAAAGGCGGCAAGAGGTCAAAGTGTTGTTTTGCTTTATTTCTGCATTTTTGTCAGGGATTTAAATGGCCTGAACATGAGAGCTGCTGAATGTCAGCCTAACATGAAACCTTCATTTGTTAAAAAAAAAAAAAAAAAAACACATAAAGCCTCTTTGCTCCAGTGGGACACTTCAACACACCATGCCCAATTCCTACACATATCCACACGCAAGTACATAAAAAATGAAATAATACAGTCCAAAGGGCTTAGAGGATAATCCAAGCAAGTGGAGTGTACTACATCCTGACAGGCATTTAATTCCCTCTTCTTTCAAAAAAGGACATGACTGGAAGGTTGGGTCAATGGATGGCGCTGGTAGAAACAGACAAAATAGTTGCATTTCAGGAGCTCCTCTTTCTAAATATGTTATTTATCATATTCTTGTTACAATTTAATCATCAACAGATTAGTTTAATTATATTTAATAGGTTAAAAACAAAGTCAAAATCGCTAAGGTTCATTCTGATTGTTTCTTTGGAATCGTACGCAGTGACAATTTACGTTAGAGAGCTTGTCAGGTCAGAGTAGTCAAGACCCCAAAGGGGACATGCTCATAATCAGGAAAGGCAGCCATTCTGACAGCTAACAAACTGGAATATCACAATATGTCTCTGTGGCAACACACACAGGCGGCCTAATGAAGTTTTTATGGGCCTGGTTCGAGGCTATTTGGTGCTTGCATTTCACTCTAAGCTAAGTTCAAAACAGTTATGCTTACAGTTGGCAAACAGCCGTGCCCGGAGGCCAGTGAGTGGCCAACGCTCTCACAACGTCCTCCAGTGTAAGGATTTGTGAGGCATTAATGTGTTGTGGCTTTTGCAGACTTCACATGCGTTTCAGTTCACATCAAGACTGAGCTCCCTGAGAGCTAAAATAGAAACAGACTGACGACTTAAATCAAAGTTGGGGTTGTCTTTATAATAATCTGCTGAAATCCATAGAGATTACGAAATGGCAAATAGCATGTTTGCTACCAGACTGCAATTTATCAGCCTGCAACGCACTGTAGTTCTTAAAATATTGCCTCAACCATTCAACGTTTACATTACTAAGGGGATTTTTTTTTTCCTACAGTCTTCGCTGTACAGAGGAAGAGTGCCATAAAGACTCCAGTCACATTATAACTTTAATTATTTTTATTGTGGTTTTATGTGACAAACCAACACAAAGTAAAGCAGGACTGTGGAATGGAAGGAAAATGATATGCGCTTTTCAAGTGTTGGTGCAAAATTAAAATCTCTGGAGAAACTGATGACATCCACAGCTCAGATTGAATCTGTTGTCAGGACAACTACTGGTCACATCTAGCCTTTCTGGAAGACTGGCAACAAACATGTTAAAAGAAAACCACACAAAAATTCTAATTAATGTTTGATATCAGCCATGTTTGGTCTACAGCAAACATGAGAAAGAAGGTTCTCTGGCTAGATGAGGACAAAACTGTACTTTTAGTCCTATATGCAAAATCAAACATGGCAGTGGCAGCATTATGCTTTGGTATGCTTTATTAGCAAGAAGAGTGAATCTTCATATAAATATCTTGAAGTTGGATGGACAAGAAATCTTGTTAAAACTTGCAAAAGACTTGAGACCAGAGTAGGAAAATGATCTATGCAACACCACACAAAATGGCTGTTATTCAGCATATTCATATATTATAACAGACCAGTCAAAGTCCAGGCCAAAATCCAATTTAGAATTAGTGGCAAGACTTGTAAATTCAAGTACTGCCACCTAAGCTGACTAAGCTTGAACTATCCTGAAGATAAATGGGGGAAAACTCAGCCGTCAGACGTGCAAAGCTGGTCGAGACACACCCCAGAATACTGCAGCAAAGCTGGTTCTACACAGCATTGGCCCAGGAGGACTGAATGCAAATGCGGGCCACACTTTTCAGATTCTTTGTTGTAAGAAATGTTGAAAGTCATGCCTCGTTTTCTTAAGCTTTACAGTGATACACTAAGATGTGAGATTTTAAAAAAAGTCACATGTGATTCCACTAGTACGTTCATATTAAATAAATTATAAAATGGGATCAGATGAGACGAGTCTGTCAGATTAAAAGTACCTTTTAAAAATAATAGTCTTTAGTTAGACATTAAGGCATTGAGCATAAGTTCCTGTAATAAAAATATTATTCATTGGTTTGATGTACTATTCTAATGTTAAATGTCATGTTTTATTAGTCTGTGTGAAATCATCATAGTTAAAACTTGAGAACACTAGCCGGCCTGTGATTAATGTATGTGTGTTTCACTTAGTGGAAATACAGTGGTTACCGAATAAAAGAACTTCTGAATATAAATCTTATATAAAAATTACAATTATACTCTACAGTATATCTGTTAGTCTGACTGTTCTGTGGAGACTATTTGTGTTTCTCTTCCCCTCAAATTGCAGGTTGATATTTCACCTTGAGCAATTTGTCCTTTAGCATCTGAGGAGAGCTCTGTGCCTCTGTGCCACTCAGCACTTTTTTTTTTTTTGTTTACCTCCCGGACTCTGGAAATCATTATCAGCCACTGTTGGGTATTTAAGCAGAAGCCAAGTCTGTTCTTTGATTTTTCCGCCACCACTCTGACATCCATAACTCCCACTGATCTACCTAAGATGGACAACAGTAAAGCGAAGCTTTGACGGAAATTGTTGCCTGATAAGGGCCGACACTCTTGCATTGAAAAGGCAGCAGTTTTGAACACTGATTATTTTAGCTTAATGTTTTCAACATATAAATGCCATAAAATCGGATCATTTTACTCTCATTTTTGAGACAGCCTGCTTTCCTCTTGAGATGCTTGAAAAATCAGTAACACTATAAATTTCGCAGTAGTCAGGAAAAGGGAGGACTATTAACTCTCAGAGAAATCAAAGAACTCCAGGAACATTAGACAGTAAAAAAAAATCTTTTTAAAATGTTATGTTTATAAATGATGCTTTTTTGTACGTTAGAGTCCAAGTTTTCCATACACCAATTGCCTCTGGAAATTTCTGTGTGAACGATGGATCAATTTAGTGCTCGTTTATCTGAATAAATTGGAAAAATTATGAAAATGGATCTAATTATTGAATCTAAACAGTGAAACTCGATTTATATTGACTTATTACGGTAATATAAATTAATAAGTCAATTTATTAATTTATAATTCCATAAATTAACTAATTTATAAATTATTTGGCTGAATGGCACCACACCCACAAATGCTACTCTTGAAAAAAAAAAACATGTATAATATGCTTCTTTTGAGCAGCAGTCTCTTCTGGAAGTGTGATTTGTAAAGTAAACTGCACACAGTAACTGCATTGAATCATATTTTAAAATATATTTGTATTTATTGATGGTCTGATTGAAGAAAGCCCAAAATAGTAAAAAAAAAAAAAAAAAAAAAAAAAAAACATTCCAGCAACATGGACAGTTTGGGGGGTCTTTAAATGTCAAAATTAGAAATTTATCACGATGATTAATCAAAATTGTTACCATGATAAGAAATGTATCACGATAAATGATGAGCAATCTGATAAATGCCCATCCCTAATTTTACAGTGGAAATGTTCAAATATGTGTGTATGATATTCCAGTTTGCAGAGATGTACCTGTAGAACGCCAACAGAGAACTGGAGCTGTGGATGCAGACACACCTACCATTCATGCCGTTGTAGATGCTCCGGTGGTGCGGTGACAGCTCGTCAGCAGCTGACCTCCTCTGACCCTCCCTCACGGGGCTGCCAAACTTTGCGTGGTCTGGGCTCAAGCTGTACTGGTGCCTGTGAGTTTCAGGGCTGCCGCCATGGATCAAGCAGCCCTTTTCGTGGTGCTCGCCGACCCCCAAATGTGCATGCCGGGGCTCGGGACTCCCGCAGCCTGTGGTGCTAATACTGCTCCGCTTGTACTTCTGATAGAGCTCCCCGCTGCCTCCTTGGCCCAGGAAGTGCTGCCTTTGGCCCAGTAGGAGATCCGAGCTGTGGTGCTTGGGGTGCTGCTCCGGGCTGCGGTGGCCTATGTTCCGCCCGTATTTCTCCGGGCTCAGGCCCCTCATGACCCGGCTGTGGTCGGGCACCGATATGGAGCCGCAGCGGGGCCTGCAGAGCTGGGGAAGGGTGTACGGATACTCCAGGCTCGTGCTCCGATGTCGCCCAGCCGGGAGCTCTGGGCTGGACATCTCCCTGTCCGCTCCACCTATTCCACTGATGCTGCTACACCTGGGTTTGTGCAAAAGTTCAGGGCTACCTTTCTCCCCACTGCTCCCAACACTGCCCACACCTGCAGAGAGGTGAGTCTGCTTGTGGTGAGGGTGGTCCGAGCTGTCGGCACTGCCTGCGCTCGAGGTGCTGCTCCCATCTCCCACGTCCCTCATGAGAAGCCCCTGGCCTGGCACCAGCAGCAGGCTGTTCTGGCTGTCTATTGAGTTGCGGCATCCTCCCATCCCCACGCCCCCTCCGCCTCCACTTCCCCCTACTACACCCCCTCCTCCACCCGAAACTCCCTTCTCGTCATCCAGCAACAGGCAGAGCTCCTTCAGCTCCAGATTCTCCCGGATCACCTCCTCCTGTCTGATCTCCAGCTCCTTGAGCTTCTGGAGGTACAGGGTCACTTCCTTGCGCATGATGCTGGCGCTGTACCGTCCGAGACGCTGCCACTCCCTGGACACGCGCTTTCCTTTCTGACGGTCATCATCTAAGAAACAGCACAAGTCCCGCAGCTCACGATTGTCCTCTTGCAGCTTCTGGTTGATGTCCTGGGAAAAAGAGAAGAAAAACATGCAGAAAAATAGAAATATGGGAGACATGACTGCAGTCAGAACATACTTAACATTTTAAATTGCTACCAGTGCATTCGTTCTATTATTTGATTACTATCTAGTCAGATTTTATATCGATTTATGATTCTCTTTGGCTTTGAGAAATACAGCCAAAGAAGAAAATGCATCAGATTCTCTGATAGTTTTGAATACAATAGAATATGAACATCAAAAATACAGTATAACCTCCATCTGATTTTTCAAAGTAAGTGCAGTTTGTTGATACACTTACAAGACAAAAAAAATGATGGGAGCATTTAACAATAAAAATCAAAGTATAAGTTTTCCAGTAATTAATCTGACAAGCGATGAGATTTGATTTAAAGAAATTCAGACAAGTCGGATTGCTAGCTGTTTGATTGGTGCATCAGAGATCAGCAGTATATATTGATTATACAGTATTTCCTCCATGCAGCTCAGTCAGTATTTCAGACTTCAGAGAAGTCTGTTTACAGTAAACAGTCAGTAAATCAATCAGTAAATCCTATTCTTGAATGAATCACAGCTTTCAGCTCAAGTTTTATTTAGGACTTTAAAACCTTTCTATGACTACAATTTTTTTAAGTTGCATGAGCTGCAACAAATAATATTATCAAGTTAGCTTATAGATCAAGTAAAAGTAGTATTCTAAACAAAGTCTGTTTTCTTTAAGATATGACTTTCCGATTTAGTTTTTTACTGATTCCATTTTTTTTCTTCGATGGGTCATAATGTATAGAGAAACATTATGCTGTAAGTTTGTTGATAGTGGTAGTGACTTTGAAGCCACAGGAAAATACAATATCTATGCTTTTTATTCATTACTATCTATGCTTCAAAGCATTTTTCTCTAACCTTTCTCAGATATGTATTCCTCAGGGGGATTTTTACATTAAAAGAAACAGCATAGTGCTTGTTGATGCATTTACAGAATAAAATTAGAGGGAAATTTGATGGATTGCATCAAAAGGCTGTACAAAAAAAAAATCAAGTCTGATCTCTGATCAGAGCCAATCAAGACAGAATCATTGATTAATTTAGATCAAATGCATCATATTTCATGCATGCTTCTCAGTGGAGTAAAAACTTGAGCAGCCTGATTTCTTGTTAAGCAAAGCACGTCAATAAGCCGAATGCTTCAGAATAAATCAAAGTTGCACCAAGTTACTTTTAAATTGTTTTTAAACCTTAATTATTTAAATCCAATATCTCCATTAATTATGAAAACACTTTTATATTTTTAATTTCATAACCTAAAAAGTTTAAAAATTGGCTAGCAACAGAGATACTCTGAGCAGACTTTTCCTGACTGACATTTTTTAAATTATTTTAATCACCATAACATGAAAGTGTGTGTGTGGGGGGGGGACAATATGCAGCAGCTTCTTTGGTTGAGTTAATTTTGAATCCAGCAGCAAATAAAGAAATTACAGGATTATACCCAAAGGATGTGCACCAGAATGCAAAGCTGTTGGCCGATACCTTCAGAGAACAAAAAATGGAAGTTCATAGTTTTTATGCTTTTAATGATCTAGAAAAAAAAACAAAAGTCAAGTTTGTTTTTAATTTATTAGTGCTTGACCCGCCAATTGTCGCTCAGAAACGAACACGAGACAAATCGTCCAGTTTCAATTGGTGAATCTCCTATTATCACACTAAAAAAGCTGCATCCATTACATGATTTGATTTATATTCCCCACTCTTTTAGATATCACCCTGTCACCGTGGGCAATCATAATGAAATGAAACCTTAATCCTCTCTGATTTCCTCTTGAATAAAAAGTAACTGCCTTCAGTGTGAGATACATAACGCAGAAGGCCAGGTTCAGGAGCAGAAATGACACATGCAGAACATTGTGCATTAAAAGCAACATTAGAACACTCCTTTTTCACCTCCAAAAGACCTCCCTCCCTCTGCCTGTGACACTTTAACTCTCACCTAGATCCTCCCTCTCCCGCTCCCTCTCCTCCTGTCAGAGCCTCCAGCTCTTTCCAGTGTAATTAGGCCGCTTGGATGGGCAGAGGTGACAAGGTCCCTGGGAGAGGCAAATGATCCCTGTGTGCTGCTGAGGATACCTCAGGCAAGTCTCAACTTTAATTGTAAACACTGTGGACATAGTGCCACATTACCCTTATTAGAAGAGGTAGTGACTAAGATTTGCGTTAGTGAGAAAGGCTTGGTGAATCTTGAGGTTCATTGCATCTTGTGGAAATCTGCAGTGTTTTTGCAAAGGTATTCACATCTTCTGGTTACAGGCTACAACCTCACGTTTCAGAGCGTGGTTGTTGTGGTTTATGTAATGGACTAACAAAAAGTAACCAAATAAAAAAAAAACAACTTGTGTAAAAACTCCCCCCCCCCAAGTAAAAAAGTAAAGGGTGTGACATCCGCCATTCAGTTCACGCTGATATCCCAAATAAAATCAAGAGTACGGGTTAATTCATCACCAAAAGATTGAAACACGACTAGAAACCTACTAATACGTAGTCACACACCTAAACTGACAGAGAAGGAGGAAAGAGGCCTGTGGTACCTCTGGAGGAGCTGTAATGATCTACAGCTTGAGTGGAACCATCTGTGTACTCTACAAATTTGGCCTTTGAGGACAATTGCAGTTTGCCACAAGCTATGCTACTTACACACACAGCAAACATATGTAAGAAAGTAATCTCGTCAGATGAAACTAAAGTTGCCCTTTTGCTTATAAGCAAAATACTATGTGTGTCAGAAAACTAATACTTTAAATCCCCCAGACCACACCATCCCCAGCAAGTCAGAAGATGGAGGGAGCTAATTACAGAACATTCCTAGAAGAAACCCTGTTAGAGGCTGCCAAAGTTTTGAGAATGTGGTAGATTTCCAGCAAAACAACTATAAACATCCACCAAAGCTACGATCCAATGGTTTAGATCAAAACCTATTCAAGTCTTAAATGTCCCTGTAAAAGTCCAAATCCATTTAAGTGGCAAGACACAGTTCATCTCATCTGAGCGCCGTCTAATTTTGTCAGGAGATTTGAATTTAATTGTACACCACACTTTTCAGATATTTCAAAATTTGACTACACCATGTAATTTCAACCTAAAAATGAGAACTTTTTAGTTTATATGTCACATAAAATCCCAGTCAAGCACATTAAAGTCTACCGTTGTGACGTGACAAAATATGGAAAAGTCCAGTACATGTGAATACTTTTTCAAATGCACTGTATGTCATTTCAAATGTAAGGAGAGAGACAGATCTGGGTGCCAAGCCCACAATGTCATTGATTCTGCTCAAAAGCACAGTTACTCAACCTATAGGCTATGAAACCGAATCTGATTGGACTTCTTAAGCCTGCAAGTGTAGCGTGGGCACATCCACAACGCAGGCCCACGGAACGAGACAGCAAACTTCAGTGTAATCTTATCTGACATCATGGTTGCTGATTGCTTGATAAAGAGCTGAATATTCCTCACGTTATGCGCGCTCTCAGGTGCGCCTCAAACCTATGATCTCATCCTTTGCAAATGCGCGGCCCTCCAACCTCCTCTACCTCCTCCTCCTCCTCCTCCTCACCTTCAGCCCCCTAATCTCGTTTAGGTGCAGCTGGAGGCTGCGGTTGACCTCTC